>CAJUYI010003971.1:0-20454 GCA_910591695.1 Galerucella pusilla | reverse complement strand
GTTCTCGAAAATGGTTCAAGTTAAATCGAAACTAAGAAGTACCATGTCACAACAGAGACTCGATTCACTTCTCTTTTTATTCATTGAACAAGAGAAAACGGTGAATGTCAATTATGACAATGTGATAGACGAGTTTAAAGTGTTATCCGAAGCAACACGTCGAATGCGTTTGTAGATCAGTCGATAGGATATTATCATTATCCATCTTTTTCCTCTGGACTTCATGTATTATGTTACGAATGTTACGTTTTGTTTTTATAGTTTACTATTTGGTTCAATATATTTTGTTATATTATAATTGCGTAGTTAGTAGTTATTAAATCTTTTAATTAAAAATGAGGCAATGACGTTTTTTTATTTCGCCGATGAGCCTGTAATGGATTTTTGCGTTATAGAAAAGGCAGCGTTATTGCTTAATTATAATTTTTAATAGGTATAGTCAAATTAATCAATGGCCCACCCTAATAAAAAAGTCTGCGCACGCCTATGATATACTATAAACTTAAGAAAAGTACCTACTTTCACTTCTGTTATATATGTACAGGATTCATGATACGGAATCCTGGTTTTAAATTGAAGATTTGCATTGAACAAGATTTTCATAATTTTTTTCATATCGATCTAATACAATACGATTTAATTATTATTTTTTCTTTGGGGTGCCTTAAATGAAAATCATATTGATGATATGCAACTTGTGGAATGTGTGAACCCTTCAAAGGCATATTTAAAACCTATAGCACGAACATCTGATATTTTAAGCAATAATGAAAATAGAAGCATACCTATAATACACACTTCCAATTTAGTACCTGATGGAAGCGATCATTCGTATAGTTTTCAAGCGAATAAACGTCTACAGAGTTTGAATGGGCAAGGAAAAAGACTAAGTGTAACAAGAACGTTGGAAAATTCTCAAAAGGCATCAGCAGAAATGATGATATCAATGGATTCCAGAACTTCAATGATGGAACGATATTATGAAAAAAAAATTATTATTTTGAGCACATGATAAAACTTAAAAAAAGTAATAATGAAGTGCTCAAGAAAATAATGGAGGAGGTGAAAGACCTAAAAACTAGTTTGATAGGAAGTGAAAATGAGGACGTTTCCATGAGAATTTCAAATTGAAAAAACGTTTCGTTTCAGTACATTTTTGGTTTGGGTGAACATCAACTTTCTTATTTCGAATGAATACCCTACTCTATTGCTAAATTTTTTGATTCTATGGAAATTTACATGAAATTTGATGTATCATAATGCTATACTTTGGTTCCACTAATTCCAAAATAAAAAAAGTTGGATATAATCTTTTTCTAGTCTCGGAGGTTGTAGAAATATTAAAATTTAATTTTGGTAATCTTGATAATATCGATGCCCACCTTAAATCCAGATGGCCGCCGTAGAGGACACCTTTTTAAAGTAAAAAAAAGAAAACTTTACCGTCAGATCAAGAAAAAACTTCTTACCAAACAGGGTATTCGACAGCTGGAATAATCTTTAGATGTATCCACAGTTTCTGCACCATCTACTCGGGGAGGTTGGGGCAATGTGGACTACGGGGGCAATGTAAACCACCTAGGTTTTTTTCATAACAGCGGCAGCAATGCAACAGATTCGATTCTACTCATGTGCATACAGGTCCTACCGATACTCAGTAAGAAATTGGCAGCCGTAGAGGATTGTTCATCAGAGTTTAAAGCCAAAACGTGATTTGCGGAAGCGTCGATCTAACAAAAGTGTTGACTTTATATCAGAATTACTTGGTAAGTAAATGTATTTATTTAATTCCGCTATTAAATGTGACACTTTGAGTCACTTCTTGACGTTAGGTAACGTCACATTTTTCATAACCTTCATATATCAGTTATGAAAAGTAGTTATGTAAAAACTTTACCAACTGTTTAAGTTTCAATATATAAGTTTCAAAGAATAATTTATTAATTAGGTAGATACTGACAATTATTTCATTATTTAAACTGACAGTTACCCCATTATTTCAATTCAATAGTATTTTATTTTAAGATTTATAAACATTGAAAACAACATTATTCAGGACACAGTTATTTGAAGTAAGTCAATTTTCTGGGTGAATACTTCATAGTAACAATACTTCTAACACACACCATTTGAATCCACTTTGATATTATCATTGTAATTGAAGATTTTATTAAATATTATGAAAGCGCGGAATTAGATAAAACGTTGTACGTAAACACGTTATGAAGAGAGCGACATTGTTCAACTCGCGTAATTTGCAGAGCTCGCTAGCGCTCGTTTTGGCAAAGATTACGCTTGTTGAACAATATCGCTCTTTTCATAACTAGTTACGTAAATAACTATTTTATCTATTTTTTAGTCTCCATACGTTGTTTAGAGTGTGCTTAATATATGCCAAACGGCAATGTTACGATTTTTTATAAACATTGAATATAAACTACACGTGTTCAATGTATTGTCTACGAGGGGCAAATTGAACCGTTAGTGGTCCACATTACCCCAAGTACATTTTTATATATCTAATTTTGGTCATTGTATACAACAGGTCCTTATGGATTTTCCAAAAAAAATTGTACTCACGTGTTCAGTACACCCTCCCGATCTCTAAACACAACTCCGTTTTTGGCGCACTCTTCTAGTTACTTTGCTACTGGCGTTTAAAGTATGCAAATTTTCGAATTACGCGGCAATTTTTCCTATATACTCTTTTCCCGACGCACCACAATCCACTGAACAAACTTCTCGAAAGGGAGTTGGCGGTGTTGCCAAGCTAGTTGAAATACTACTCAGTGGGTATTTTTATGTAACTTACTATAACTTTTAGTTCTTTCTCCAGCCTATTTCATTATTTACAATATTTCCATTCAAGTCACAAATTAATCCGATAGTAATATCATATTACGCATTATACCTAGCTCGTCTATGGTAACCGTCACTTAGTTCCGACCAGTTCTTATGTAGTCCAAGATCCCAGAGCGATAAGACACAACTTATTTTCACATAAATGAAACCTCATGTTCTGAGTAGTGTCTTATGTGCTCAGAATACCTGCGCGCTTGTGGAGCTTGCCGAGTGACACCTGGGCAGGTACCAGGTGTGAAAGGTAACTAAAATTAATAGTTATTCAACTTAAATTTTCATAGCTGATTTTTATATATATTTTGGAGAGTATTATTATAAAGTTATACCATAAGCGTCAGACACTTTTCATGGGCCAGAACTTTTGTCAGACGCTTTAAAGCTCTACAAGAAATAAAATGAACTCAACTTATTTTTACATGTCTGACTTTTAAATATGTTGTTAAGACAATTGTTGAGAAGTTATATTTAATTAGTCAGACAAAATTGATTGACCAAACACCCCCTAAACAGCAAAATTATTCAGCCGTGAGTATGAGCGCGAAAGCATTATAGGTGCGTTTCGGAGCGAGTGAGACGGTCTTACTAACTCAGTTCCCCTTCTCTCATCGTGTAATTATTCTGTGTATTGTGTATGTGTCCTTTGCGTATACAGTATAGTTCGAATTTGTGAGACCACATGTTTTTGTTGTTTACGTCGTGTAATTTGTGAGTGATTACATTACTTGATAACGTGAAAATCATGGAAGAAGCAGAATCAGCAAAATTAGAGTGTACATTTTGTGAAAAATCTCATGATAGGGGAAAGTCGTCCACATTCGGTCATAGGGAACATTCGGCTACATCCAATAAATCCGAATTACATTTGAATTTGGCGCCTAAACCAACCCACGCTGTCAGTTAACACCAGTGTCCTGCCTTGTGAGTGTGTTAGTAAATGAGATATAAAGACGTTATAATTTATTTTAATATCGTGATTTTTATTGTGTCTAAAGGTAAGTTTTTTGAGTTTAATCTTTGTTTAATTTACGAGTCTATATTCAAGTAAATTAATGCCACTTAATATGAATATTATAAGAAAATATGTACTTTTAAGTGTCCCGGCAAATTCTAACCTTCAAACAGTGCCGGGTGTTTGAATTTTATTTAATATTATTTTCTGAGCACCTGGGGAAGTTTCGGCTAACTGTTACGGTGAAGTTTCGGCTGGTAGCCGAATGTTCCCCTACACATATATTAAATTTTTTCATCTGTAAGAAAGTATTAATTATTGTTAAATAATTTGTTTTAGATGCCTAAAAAGTATATTAAAAAGACGAATCGCTGCGATATCAGTGAAAAGAACGTGAAGTTGGCTATTAAAGCTGTATTGAGCGGAATTTTAAGCCAGTACAAAGCTGCTCAAGAATATCAAGTGAAAAGACAAACCCTACAGTCTAGAATCAAAGTACTTTTAAAGAAAAAATCTAAAGAAGAGCTTCTGGCAGAGTGGGCCGATTCAGGCAATGAAAGTGAAGAGGAGGCCTCTTATACGAGCAAATATACAGCTCGTCAAGTTTTCAATACTAATCAGGAGTTACAGCTTGTAACTTATATAAAAAGGTGCTCCAACTTAAACTATGGCCTAAACTATAAGCAGATAAGAAAACTGGCTTATGATTTTATTAGAGCTCTACCGGATTCTAAGTTACCGCACAGTTGGGAGTTAAATAAAACTGCAGGTTTGTTTATTTTTTTAATATACAATTCTAAGATTTCAACAACAATATTTTTTAGGTCTTGAGTGGCTACGTGGCTTCATGAAAAGGTATCGGAACGATTTATCGCTCCGCAAACCTGAAAATACCAGTATAAGTAGGTCTATGGCTTTTAATAAACCAGTTATTGAAGACTTTTTCGTTAAGTATGCTTATGTCCTGGAAAAATATAAGTTCAAGCCAGAGAAGATCTGGAATTTGGACGAGACTGGAATAACGACAGTTATGCCACCTGCTAAAGTTGTTGCCCCCAAAGGCAAAAAACAAGTAGCTCATATCTCTTCACAGGAGAGAGGAGAACTTGTAACGTTTGTTGGGATGGTTAATGCAGCTGGAGGAGCAGTACCGCCTGTATTTGTATATCCTAGGGTGAGAAACCCTGAAGAATATTTAGGCGATGAATGCCCAACATCTGCCATTGCCCTTGGAAATAAGAAAGGGTGGATGACATCTGAGCTATTCCCAAAAGTACTTCAGCACTTTGCAAACACAGTTAAATCTTCTGTGGAAAACAATAAGGTACTTCTTCTCTTGGATAACCACGAGTCACATATATCGGTGGAGGCGATTAAAGTGTGTCGAGAAAATGGGATCATTTTGCTTTCTTTTCCGCCTCATACGACCCATAAAACTCAGCCTCTAGATGTAGGGGTATTTGAGCCGTTTAAGTCATATCTAGCTACAGCTCAACATGACTGACTGCTTTCAAACCCTGCAAAAGCTCTTACCATTCGACATTTGGCACGTTTGGCTAATCAGGCATATGAAAGAGCCTTTACAATTAAAAACATAACAAGCTCGTTTAAGAACACTGGTTTGTGGCCGATGAATCGACTTGTATTCAGTGATGAAGATTTTATGGCAAGCGAAGTAACTGACCAACCATTGACGGAAAATAAAGAAAACAATAGTTGTAATGGTGCTACACAAAGAGAATTGGAGACTGGAACAATCTCACCAATCCCTTCGACATCATTCTTTGAAGAAATTGCAAACAAAACACCTCCAGCCTCTCCTCCAATGCCTTCTACAACAACTTCCTCATTGTGTCAAATCAGGCTATATCCAAAGGCACAATTTGGAGAGAAGAAGAAAACAAATAAGAGAAAAGCACAGTCAACAATATATACAGACACTCCGGAATATGAAAAAAGACAAAGTTTAGAAGCAGAACGGAAAAGAAAAGTAAGTTTAAAACAAAAGAAGGCATCAGTCAAAAAAGATTTGGTTACTGTTGGTAAAAAGCGAAACATTTCCACTTCAAGCGAGTCAAGCACTGAAGTTGTTCTGCAAGATCGCTCATCTGATGACGATGAAGATTTTGAGGACTTAAGACTCATCTCCGATAGGGTGAATATTGATGTGGGAAATTTTGTTCTTGTCAAATTTCTAGTTTCCAGCAAAGACATTTTTTATGTGGGTGAAATAACTTCTCTCCAAGAAGAGGAATATGAAATCAAATTTCTGCGCCGTAAAGGTAGCACAAATAGTTTCCTCTTTCCTACTGTAGAAGACATATCGATTGTGCAGAAAAAAGACGTAGTAGCTGTTTTGCCTCCATCTTCCAGTCATGGAACTGCACGAACATCTAGTGTTTTTAAATTTAACGTTAACTTTTCTAACTTAAATATAAGATAAAAATATATTTGTTTAACTTAGTTTTTTTATTGTTAATATATTATTGTGTAGCCGAATGTTCCCCTTCTTATAGCTGAAACTACCCCCCTAGTAGGGCACTTTCAGCCATTTGTCAAAAAAAATTAAAAAAATCAGTAGTTGTTAACATATGCTTTAATTTTTTTAATCACCTAGATAAGTCCCCAATAAAGTAGAGTTCCTTGTACCGTTACCGGTTTTTGAATAATTTAACAATTTTTCTCAGATTTGGTTTTTAAAGGCTAATATGCCGAATGTGGACCACTTTCCCCTAAGTTAATATTATTTACCGAGGAAATATTTAAAAAGTGTAAAATCGTTTTACAACATGGAGTGACACAGAACCTGAAATTCAAAGACGTAGTTTTACCTGAAGATTTGTATGATAATGGTTATCATCGAGAATGTTATAAAAATTTTACTGCTCTGTCCAAAAAACATTATTCCGCTATTTCAGAAAAACCAAAAAATAGTAAAAAGCGTTGATGCACTTTGGTGATCCTGAATCATTTACCGATGAGCACAGACAAGAAGATATTTTCAAGATTATCCAAAAGTTTATCTGTGAAATCTATAGTGTCCCCCATACACACGATGTTAACGCTGCCCGTCTTTAGCTATTTTTAAATAATTACAGCGTATCTAATATAAATGAAGAATTTAACCGTAAAAATTTAAAAAACTTTGATGCAAGCAGTTTACCACCGTGTAAAACTGAGTTATTCCAACAAGTTCTACAAGCTAATTATATTTATAGCATATGGAATTATGCACATTAAAAACAACCAACCATTTTTACTCCTGAACAAAATGGATGGAGGTTAGAGGAAAACCAGTTTCACTTCCATTGGTTTGATGGTGACCAATTACCAAGGGACGTTGGTGAATCCTTTCAACAATCAGGTACTATAATTGGAGTTCAAGATTAAAATTTATTGAACTTGTAATTTTATGTATTTTAATTCTTTTGATGTTTTTTTGCAGAAGAAGATGTCAGCAACAACATAACTGATGACGATGAAAATGATGATGACACAGTTGGACAGTATCGTGATTGGTTGAATGATGAAAATTCAAATAATTGTTATGATGATTGCCATGATTGAACAATTAAATAAATGCTTGTTTTAAATAATTATGGGTGAATTTTTGTTCACAAAAATGATTTTGTAAGAAAAATAATTTCAACTGATGTTTTTTACAATAAAATAAAAATTTTTTTAAGAAAAATTAGCTCTGAACAGATTTATTATACCAAATATATTAAATGAAATAATTTACTTTAATACTGACTAATTATTACGTTAATATTGAAATTAATCTTATTGAAATAGAGATGCAAAAATCTTCTATCGGAAGCTGTACCGTAAGTATTTTATATATATATACTCTGAGACGCATGCGCATAATGCTTTCGCGCTCATACTCACCGCTGAATAATTTTGCTGTTTAGGGGGTGTTTGATCAATCAATTTTGTCTGACTAATTAAATATAACTTCTTAACAATTGTCTTGACAACATATTTAAAAGTCAGACATGTGGAAATAAGTAAGTTCAATTATTTCTTGTAAAGCTTTAAAGCGTCTGACAAAAGTTCTGGCCCATGAAAAGTGTCTGACGCTTATGGTATAACTTTATAATAATACTCTCCAAAATATATATAAAAATCAGCTATAAAAATTCAAGTTAAATAACTATTAATTTTAGTTACCTTTCACACCTGGTACCTGCCCAGGTGTCACTCGGCAAGCTCCACAAGCGCGCAGGTATTCTGAGCACATAAGACACTACTGAGAACATGAGGTTTCATTTATGTGAAAATAAGTTGTTTCTTATCGCTCTGGGATCTTACTCTAATGTACCTTATTATAATATTTCTCCACAGTTAACAGACGTACAATTGTTTGTACATATTTTTATACAAGATATGGTTACACCGTTTCCAAAATAAAATGTCGCGATAATACACCTATCTTCGTATTGTAAACACGAAATTAACATTTCTTCACGTAATAGTATATTTCTATTCTAAACGGTACGTTGTTTATAACATTACAGAAATTGTTCCACGCCAAAAAACTTCCTCGGCTCGCCATTTCATAATTTTACTGTGGTGTGGGGAGTGTGAAGAGCTTTTCAAATAAATTCTGATTTACATTTGGCAACATCGCGGTTTGTACTTAACTTGGAACCGCACTTTTGCAGCATTTCTCAGTTTTTTCTTGTTATTAATATCCCAGTGCATGTTTCTAACCTCAATCCGTTGAAAATCTTCTAAACTGTTTTGTTGAGATTTGATGCGTCTACTCTCCTCATAGTGTAAGGAGAGTTGACGCAGCCTAGCATGAGGAGAGTTGACGCATTCAACATAAATGATTTTATTCAACAATTCGAATTTTTACAGCCATGCCAACCGAGTACAAGAGGAAGGGCAGTGTGGCAAGAGGCCAGTGGAATACCGATCAACTCCGTACAGCAGTTAACGCAATCGACACGGAAAATATGAGCATCCGAGAAGCGGGCCGCGTCTATGGCATCCCAGAAGCTACTTTGCGGCGTCGAATGAAAAACAGGAATGTCCATAGCAAAAACCTGGGACCTACATCTACCCTAGAAGATCATAACGAAGCCAAAATAGTGGCACATATTCAAAAATTACAAAAGCACGGATTTGCCCGTACACGGTCTCAGGTGCGTTCTATGGCGTTCGAGTTAGCCGAAAGATTGCAGTTACCGCACAAGTTTAACAGAGAAGCACGTTTGGCTGGGTATTCATGGTTACATTCCTTTTTGAGAAGGCACCGACATCTTAGTATACGAAAATCTGAAGGAGTTTCTGCTGCCAGAGCTTTAGCAATGACACGGGAAAACGTGGCCTCATATTTTTTACTCCTCGAACAGACGTTGATTGAAAACGAATTGATGAACGAACCTGGACGCATCTACAACATTGATGAGACTGGGCTACAACTCAACAATCGTCCCGAACACGTCTTAGCTACCAAGGGGTCCAAAAACGTCGTATCTGTTACATCTTGTGAGAAGGGGGAAACCATCTCGATCATCGTTTGCTTCAATGCCGAAGGTACCTACATACCTCCGACATGTATCTTCAAGGGGAAGAACAAGAAGCCCGAATACGAAGATGGAATGCCGCCTGGGTCCCTCGTAATTATGTCGCAGAAATCGGCATACGTTAACAGCGATATTTTTTTCAATTGGCTGCAAGAACAGTTTATTCCGCGTAAACCTGCAGGGAAGGTACTACTTTTATTGGATGGACACTCCTCACATTGTAGCAACGTTGAAATGCTCGAATATGCAGCTGAGAATGAAATCATTCTCTTTTGTTTGCCAAGTCATAGCACCCAGTTTTTGCAGCCCTTGGATAGAGGCTTTTTCAAAGCTTTCAGGGCATTTTATTACAGTGCTGCCAATATATTTTTACGAACAAATCCCGGAAGACGACTTAACAGGCTCTAGTTCGGACAGTTACTTGCCACTGCTTGGGAAAAATCCGCAACGATAAAAAATGCAGTGTCCTCGTTCAAAGCAACAGGCATTGTCCCGTTCGATCCATCGATCATTCCTGATTATGATTACCTAACAGAGCAAATAGCAAGTCATCCTGAAGAAGATCATCAGACACATGCAACCGCCCCAGTTGGCGTTGTTAGGGATACGTCAAATTCTCCAGAACCTGGTTGTTCACATTAGCCTGAAACAGTCCCCTCACCAAATAAAGCTGCACTCGACATCAATACTCGGCACAAGTCAGTTTCACCTCAGCCTATTCGTTTCACTTTTCCCGGAAAAGACCCTACTCCTGGTGAAATGCTCGACCAAATATCTCCTGTGCCCATTGCCAAGGCAGTCGAAACTGTACGGAAACGGAGCAGACAACTTGCTTCTGTTTTAACAGACAATCACAACATCTCAGAAAAAAAACAAAAGTTGGCGGTGAAAGAAAAAAAAGCTAGAAAACCAAAACGTGAAGCAAAAGCAAAAGCCATAACAAAAAATTTAAGAAGAAGTGCTTTCCAGAATAATCTAGCGACGAAGAGGAAAACTTGAGTGTTGTCTACGATGATTCGTCAAGTTTTGAAGATGAATCGGATATTTGTGTAGGATGTGGTGAGAACTACAACCAAACGAAGGAAATTGATGATTGGATCCAATGCACAACATGCAGCCGATGGATGCACGAAGTTCGTGGACACCTGTGAATATTGCGGAAAAAAAGGCAATGAAGTAGGAAGCTTTTGTTTTTGTACCTACAAGAATAATGTTTTTTTTTTCTTAGAATTTATCTTTTGTTACTTTTGCAAATAAATAATTTACGTTGGAAGTATGAATAAAGTTTAATTAAATACCTACTGAAAACGTTTTTAACATTATTTTCCGCTATGATTGGATGCGTCATCTCACCTAACACACTGCGTCATCTCCCCCACACACTTAGGTGAGATGACGCAGCATTGAGAAAAAACAACATTTATATTTCTTCACACGTTTACCAGTCGAACGCTTTTTGAAGTATACAATCGTAAGATAACACATCATCCCCTCGCGACATATTTTTATTTCTGTTATTTTCTGCACTGTACTGGTTTTACACCAAATTCAAAAAAAGTGCGCCATCTCTCCTAGGTTTACCCTAAAGTTTGCCGTTTTCATTAATTGTATAATATAAACAAAAACTATACATTTCTATTGGTTCGATTTGAAATATGAACAAATCACTTAGGGCACTCTTGAAAAGTAAAATATATTTAGGTGCATTTCTTTGTTTCGTTCTTTCTTTTAAGCTGTTTTCTTTCATTATGGATGTTTCAAAACCGTCGGAATATAATTCGATTTCAACAATTTCAAGTAATAGTGAACGGTGTAAAGGGTGTGTCATTAGATTTAATTGTTTTTATATTTTAAAAAATTCTGAGGATGATTTATTTGACTTTTTTTATCGACACGGTGTTTTAAATCGCACATTTAATTGCCCTCAGTGCGGACACCTCTGGAAAGTGAGTGCCTTCAAAAATCGGCCTGTGTTTCGTTGCCAGCGGGTAAATAAAATAAAATAAAAGGTCAACAGTGTACCACCAACGTTACTATACAGGGTGTCCCAAATAAGAGTGACTGATTTTAAACATAAATGCCCAGCATATTAATTGCTCCAAAGAGATGGGGTTTTCACTAGTTCCTCTAGTTTATCGAAGAGATTTTTTTAGGCTTAGCTGGCATTACACCCCATCAACACAGGATGTTTTACTAATGTTGGTCTAATTCAAAGGGGAAAATATGTATTATTTTAAATGGAACACCCTATAATTTTTGATCTCATTCGAAAGAGCAATCATTCTCCTTTCCAAAAATGTATAGTTTTCTATCTTTTGTTTCATTAACCACAAAGATATTCGAGGTTTCATGTAGTAGTACATTTTTAATTAGTAATTTCATATGAACGTATTTTGATGCCTTAAATCAACTCATGCTGTGACCGTTTAACGCATAACAAAATCAGCAATTTTGAACACCACATTATTCGTTAATAGCACGAGATTCATTAAAAACGTTTTTTAATGATAAGTGGATTGGTCGAGCTGGACCGATTGAATGGGCACCACGGTCTCCTGAATTAACTGTCCCAGATTTTTTTCTCTGGAGATATGTGAAGGATAGGTGCAACAATCCTAAGCCTAACAATTTAGCAGAACTAAAAAATAATATCAGGAACATTATTGAAAACATTCCGCAAGAAATTAGAAAATTTAAAATTTCATTTAGGGGAGGGTGGTCCACAGTGTTCCACAGTGAGACAGCGAGTTGTTTTTTTGCAACATGGCAACGTAGGATTCTTGCAATCCCCACTTATTATTTATCATTGGTGCCTAAATAATCCCTCCCAATCTTGGAATGATTCAGTGTTCTGTGAGTATTATAGGGGTGTGTGTTACAAATTTAACTGCAAAAGTAAATATTTTCCGTCCGATTTTGATGGCTGCTTCTTTAAAGTGGTTTCAGTAATTACCTTATAATTCCTGGTAAGTTGAGTCACAGTATTAATACATCTATTTCAACCTCTGAAATGTATTTTTTTATTGAATTTTACAACAAAAAAAACCGAATTATTGAAAATGTACCTGTGGGTTACAGTGAGACAACGTTTCATGGGACACAGTGAGACGTCGCACTGTGCCCCATCCAAGTAAGAAATACACAATAATTTAATATTTTAAGGTTATGGCGAGGAACCGAAAACGGAAAACCAATATAGGACTTTTCTCAGAGGAGTAAATGAGACAAGCTGTTAAGTTAGTTTTAGAAAACGGTCTTTCGCTTCGTGAAGCAGCTCAGTTGAAGGCAGTTTCATTTCAAACTCTAGCAAGGTAACAAAATATAGACAGAATATATAGATAACTAACAATAAACCTTTTTTTAACTTTTAGATATGTTAGAAAGCAGAAAATGAACAGAGATGAAAATATCAAAATGAGACCTAATTATGACTGCAGAAAAATTATGACGAAAGAGCAAGAAGACATATTAGCGGATTACCTCAAGATTTGCTCAAAAATGAATTACGGTCTAACAACTCTAGACTGTCGTCGTTTGGCTTATGAAACAGCTCAAAAAAATGATATCAATGTGCCTGAAAACTGGAAAGAAAATAAAGCTGCAGGGTTAGAATGGATGAGAGGCTTCTTAAAACGTCATCCTGCTTCAAGTATCAGACAACCAGAAGGTTGCAGCCTGTCACGGGCAACATCTTTTAATAAATATAATGTGGGAGTTTTCTTTGATAAGCTGAGGCATGTGCTTAGCCGAAATGAAAATTTTGCTGATGGTTCTAGGGTTTGGAATCTGGATGAAACTGGGACAACCACGGTTCAAAAACCAAAAAAAGTTATCGCTTGCAAGGGAGCGAAGCAGGTCAGCCAAACAACAAGTGGGGAACGTGGTTCGTTGGTAACGGTCTGCTGTTTTGTAAGTGCGGTAGGAAATACAATTCCGCCTGCTATTATATTCCCTCGAACCCACTTTAAAACACATATGCTTCGCGATGCTCCCCCTGGAAGCTTAGGACTTGCCACACCCTCAGGTTGGATGAATGGCCAACTATTTGTTGAAGTTATGCGCCATTTCATAAAGCATACAAATTCTTCAATGGAAAATCCCACATTTATTTTATTTGACAACCACGAAAGCCATTTATCAGTTGAATGCATAGATTTAGCTAAATCAAATGGGGTTACGATCTTAACTTTCCCGCCTCATTGCAGCAACAAGCTTCAACCTTTTGATGTTGGTGTATATTTTTCGTTCAAAGCTCATTACTATCGAGCTGTTGACTATTGGCTGATGCACCATCCAGGAATACCTATGACCATATACGATATCGCTGAATGTATCACTACTGCGTTTCAACATTCTATGACACCAATTAACATTACATCAGGCTTCCGTAAATCAGGAATATTTCCGTTTAATCCGGAAATTTTTACAGAAGATGACTTTCTTCCTAGCAGTGTAACTGATAGACCTCTTATGAATGAAACCATTCAATCTTCTAGCAGAGCATCTAATCTTTTAGAATGCGATGAAAACAAAGACTCTGAAGACCATAATGACCATGCTATTTCTGTAATGGAATCTACCTCTATCACTATTAGGCTTCCTGAAAATAAATTTCCTGCTCCCAATATGTCTGAGACTTCATCCACTCTTAATAAGGGTTTTGTCAGTCCCCAAGAGTTTAGAGGACTTCCTAAAGCGGCTGCTAGAAAGAGGACACAAAATAGAAGGCGAGGAAAGAGCTTTATTCCCACCGACACTCTGGAAAAATTGGAATTAGAAGCAAAATATGCGGCAAAACGTAAAGTGAAGGCAAAAACCCTTAAAAGAAAGTTGGTAGAGTCAGACTCTACTAGTTCGGCGAGCAGTGAAACTGATATATCGGAAGTTTCATCAGAGTATGATCCAGATATGGACGCTCCAATAAAGGAATTTGAGGAACTTGGCAGAGATGTTGTTACAAATGATTATGTGCTGGTGAAATTCGCAGGCAAAAGAAACATAAAATATTTTGTGGGAAAAATTTTAAGCAATAGGAATAACGATCTTGAGTTCGACATAAGTTATCTACGGAGAAAGGATAAGTCCAACACATTTTTTTACCCCAATGTCCCCGAAATTACTACCGTTGCCGAGCGCGACATTGTTCTAATCTTGTCAAATCCTAAATTATTTGGAAAAACTGAGAGACAAAACCAATATGTTCAATTTGAAGTTAATTTTGCTACTTTAGATGTTCAATAGGTAGTTGTCTCATTGTGTCCCACTATGTGTCTCAGAGTAGACCACTATGGGGCACATTGAGACATTTTGCAATAAAATAAATTATTTTCTATAGCATTATACTTTTTAAGTTGTCAACATATTTTGTGATATTGATGTTTAAATTAAAGTTAAGTTAAACAGCCAGTGTATTATTTAAATTAAAAAAGTTTATATTTTGGAAATAATAGTAACTGGAAAAAAAACTGTCTCATTGTGGACCACCCTCCCCTACAGTTATGCATAAACCAAGAGAGTAGGCATAGGCTGCATTAATTGTAACTTTTTTGTTCTTCCTCCTTCATATGTATTGAATAATGTTATCATGTTTGTCAGATTTGTTGGCAATTATTCACGTAATTAAGAATGTACTACTACATGAAACCTCGAATATCTTTGTGGTTAATGAAACAAAAGATAGAAAACTATACATTTTTGGAAAGGAGAATGATTGCTCTTTCGAATGAGATCAAAAATTATAGGGTGTTCCATTAAAAATAATAAATATTTTCCCCTTTAAATTTGACCAACATTAGTAAAACACCCTGTGTTGATGGGATGAAATGCCAGCCAAGCCTAAAAAAATCTCTTTGATAAACTAGTGAAGACCCCATATCGTTGGAACAATTAATAAGCTGGGCATTTATGTTTAAAATCAGTCACTCTTGTTTGGGACACCCTGTATATAAAAATTCTTTCTTCGCCAACATAAAACTGGGTGTGGTCGATGTTGCCGAGTTAGTTTTTTTATATATCAATAAATCGGAACCCGTCTTCAATTTATCCAAAGACAAACGGGAATATCACGTAAGACTTTGGTTGACTTTTTTTCCTTCATCCGCGAAGTTTTTATATATTGGTGTGACAAATTTAGTGAAACTATCGGAGGTGAAGGGAAAATCGTCGAAATAGATGAAGCGAAGATTGGGAAAAGGAAATACAACAAAGGGAGGTATCTGACCGGACAATGGGTGTTTGGGGGCATTGAACGCGGCTCGCGAAAATTTTTTGTGGTGGCTGTTGAAGATCGCTTTGCGGAAACTTTAATTGACATTATAAAAACAAAAATTTTACCGGGTACCACTATTATCAGTGACTCTTGGCGATCATACGACCGTTTAAGTGAAGAAAATTTCATCACTTAACTGTTAATCATTCGGTCAATTTTGTTGATCACGATAGTGGTGCCCATACCCAAAATATTGAAAGGTGTTGGGTAGAAGTCAGGAAATTGGTGCCGCGATTTGGCCGGAAAAAGGAACATTATGTGTCCTATTCAAGTGAATGCATGTTCATGATGAAATATCCTGACGATCGGGACCGATTTCATGTGTTTTGGGATTTGGTTGCAGAGTTATATCCTCCAATGAAAATTTAAGTAAGTAGGCACAATTTTTCTGTTAATATCGAGTTAGGTTATGGTTAGGGTGTGTTTGGTTGGGTTTTTACATTTGCTTTCGGTTAGGCTGTGGTTGGGGTAGGTTTGGTCTGGTTCTTTAAAAGTTTTTATATATTTTTTATTGGGTTATGGTTGGGGTAGGTTTGGTTTGGTTAAATGGTTCTTGAAAAGTTTTTATATATTTTTTATTAGGTTATGGTTGGGGTAGGTTTGGTTTGGTTAGGTTTATTTACTGGGAAATATTTTATATTGGACATTTTACAACTAATTGAGTCACTTTTATTGCACAATTACCGTTTTTTCAATATTTAAATTTTCCACAATTTTGATTCTTGAAAAGTTTTTTGGTTAGGTTATGGTTGGGGTAGGTTTGATTAGGTTTTTTGCTTTACATTTTTGGTCTCTTTGATATTATAAATATTTTTCATCATTTTTTGGATAAAAAAAAAGTTTGGCAACATTGATATTCTTAATATTTCAATTTTTCTCAATTTCCCTATATCGCAGATAAAAAAAAGGCTTGGCAACATTGCAATTTATTGATTTTTTACCTATTATATTTCACAAACTCATGCTTTTGTAATTCAATTTTTTTCCCTTTTTTACTCACCCAGCATTCCTATTCACTCCATCATCCCGTTAGTGCGCTCATTGGGAGTGATTAAAAATGCATTTTAAGTAGTTTTCTGAAAAAATTTGCGAAAAATACGATAAGGACCTGTTGTATACAATTACCCTAATTTTATTTTCCTTGTTTTCAGGTGCCTAGTCAAGATGGTCCGTAATTATAGAAGAAAAACGGAGAAACAAACATGGTCACTTGTTGCAATGAAAAATGCTCTTAAATCAGTTAAAAGCGGACAAATGGGCTATTTGAAGGCAAGTAAATGTTTTAATATTCCAAAAGCAACATTAATTCGACTATGTAAGGAACAAAATAAAAGAATTTTACCCAACGAAAAAGGTTTGGGGTTTTATAAACCTGTGTTTACCAAACAACAGGAGGAAGAATTGGGAAATTATATTCTGGATATGGAAACCAGGTTCTTTGGCATTACATTGCTTGACCTTCCTTCTCTTGCTTTTCAGTTAGCAGAAAAAATCAGATAGAGCATACATTTAATAACACCAAAAGACTAGCTGGCCTTGATTGGACTTATGGATTTCGTAACCGTCATCCAAACATTTCGTTGCGCAAACCCAAGTCGACTTCTGCTGCAAGGGCTCAAGCCTTTAACCGCCATAATGTCAAGCAATTTTTTGACCTATACAAAAACGTTTTGGATTCTAAAAATATCGCATTAACCAGAATATTCAATTGTGATGAAACCGGGTTAGGCAGTGTTCCAAAATGTAACAGTAAAATATTAGCTAAAAAAGGAAGGAAGAAAGTTGGCCGTCTCACCTCTGCAGAAAGAAGTGGAACCACCACAGCAGTTATTTGTATGTCGTCATCAGGAAGCTTTGTACCACCATTATTGATTTTTGCAAGGAAAAGGATGAAGGTCGAACTCCAAGATGGCGCACCACCTGTAACAATATTTGAATGCATTGAAAGTGGCTGGATTAATACCGACATCTTTTTAGGCTGGTTTAAGCATTTCGTTCAACAGGTGAAACCCACCGACGATGATTCCGTCTTACTAATTTTAGATGGGCATAGTAGCCACACAAAAAATATTGATATGATTGATATAACCAGAACTAAACATGTACATATTATTTGCTTGCCGCCCCACAGCACTCATCGTATGCAGCCAACAGATGTCGGTTTCATGGCCCCATTAGTACGCTACTACGATATGGCTCTGGAAAAGTTTTTGAATAATCATCCAGGCAGAGCTGTCACGGTCTTTCAGATCGCCAAAATTTTTGGTGATGCATACTTACAAGCAGCAACCCCCTTAACGGCTATTAACGCTTTTAAAAAGTGTGGATTAGTCTCCTATGATCCAAATATTTTCACAGATTTAGACTTTGCCCCGTCTGCTGTTACTGACAAAAATCTAGCGACAAACGAACTGCCACAATCTGAAAAGGAAGAAATAATTTCTCCAACCTTTACTGCAGGGAGCACCTTATCGAAGCTCACACAATGTAAGTTGGATGAAGCGCCTCCTACAGAATCCACTTCAAACGATCCTTCACATTGTAACGATTAAGAAGGAACGGCTTCAACATCTTCTGCCGGCACGACTCTATCACAGCCCATACAATATAAGCTGGAAGAAGAAGTTCCTTCAGCATCAGCATGTCTTCGCACTATAGAAAACCAAAGGAAAAGTAGTTTTGGGTCAGAAAGTCCTATCGACATTCGTCCACTTCCAAAGACTACTAAATCAAATAATAAACCATTACGGAAAAATAAAAAGGCAAAGCAGCAATACTAACATCTAGTCCTTATAAATTGGAGTTAGAAGCTGAACTAAAAATAAAAGAGGAAAAAGAAGCAAATAAAAAGGAAACAGTTAAAAGAAAAATTGATAATCAAGAAAATGAACCAAAGAAACAAAAAGTAGAGTCTAAGAACAGTCTTTCTAAATCAGATAAAGGAAAGCAGAAAAAAATTTGTAGATGAAGATGCAGACGAGGGAGACCACGATGCAGAATGTTTTTATTGTAATGAGTTGTACTCAACATCAATGGCCGAAGAAGGTTGGGTGCACTGCTGCGGATGTTTAAGATGAGCCCATCTGCGCCTGCGCAGGATTGGACCCTGAAGATGACGAGGCATTTAAATGTGAATTTTGTGCAGAATGTTAATATTTCAAGAACTCGCATTTTTAAGTTGGTAGTACCATTATTTTTATGTTCTATACCTAAATGAAGATTTAATTTTGAATTTCCTTTTTGCGGTCCATATTGCCCCACCCCATGGGGCAATATGAACTTCAGACATGTGTTCAGATTTTATTTTTTTTAACAAACAAGTTTTAAAAATGAAGTCTGGTAAATTCATAATGATAGTACAAGGTTTACTGAACAATGTGAGTTCATTACAATTTCAAATTTCATCTTAATAATGAGGCTATAAAATTTTTCATCTTAGATAGTTCACATTGCCCCAACCTCCCCGATTCGTTCAAAAATAGACTTTTTTTTTTCTCCAAGTTTTTGGCACTGGCAGAGCCAACAGGCCAGTTATAAAAAATAGACTTGATCGTATGCTTCTCAGGCACCTATAGTTTTTTTTCCTATATTGTAGTTATTTTTCTTTTCTTCACCCGCTAGTAGGTTAGTAGGTTACTTATGTAGGTAATCATCTGTTCCATGCTTAACAGGGCAGTGTGACATTTTATAATTTCTTTAGCTCTGTCCGTGGTATGGAGAAGCTACTTCAGGACGAAATATTTGCTCTTGGTACAGTTCGGTCAACTAGAAAGAATCTACCAGATATTTACCAAAGATAAATCCAAAATGAAGCGTGGCGAATTTATGTTTGAAACCAAATGGGCAATATCTGCAGTCAAATGAAGGGATAGTGAATGTTTATATTCTTTCCAACTTTCCAACTAAGCAACCGAAATTAATAAATCTTCCAGCGACAGTCCAAACAAAGAAGAAATCCGTTATAAAACTTTATTAGATGAATAGATGTATTTTTTAAATAATGTCGTGAGAATACTTGGTTCATTTTATTATATTAAGAGAAAATTTCGGCACGGATGTTCATCTGGTTGTCCATCCCCCTGTCCAAGATGGTTGTCAAATCTATATAAATATAGACATCAACCGTCATCGGTTCCACCATTGCCTTAATTTAAGAAACAATTATACAAGCGGTGATTTGTTGCAAATACATTTTCCTTTTGATGGCCGGTTAATTCGAGTTTATAATTTTTATATTGATGAAGCCGAAAGTGAGCGTATTCACAGAGATTAGGTACTTCTTCTCCGGGGACCAGGGAGTAATTATTACGCCCACTATATCTTTGAGCGAAGGTTTCATCAGTTCTGAGTCCTCAGAAGAGTAATGTGAGTTCCTTTATTCCTTTGCAGAAAGCTCGGTCTTTTGTATGTTGAATGCGTATTTTCTAGTTTGCTCTGATATTACTTTCCAAAATAAATAAACTCTTCAATATAAATAATTTACGAAATAAAAACAGCTAACTTCGTTACCTGAACCAACTTTTGCACTTGTTAACTCAGTGATTTTTTTTCTGGGGTCACTCATAACTATTTTTTTAATTTTGGGGTCGCAATATCAAAAAGGTTGCGGACCGCTGGTCTAACCAACTAAAATTTCCTGCATTTCAATTTCGCATTATGTAAGTAACACGATGTTCGACAGTATACATTTCATTTAGAAATGTATGATTGTGTTTCAATAACTCATGTAAGTATTTTCAATGAATAATCACAATGTAAAATAATTTTCTTCAGAATGTCTTTTTATGGCGAACTGTTTACTTGGCATGTACAACGATCTAAGAATCTACATATCTCCT
>CAJUYI010003970.1:0-20458 GCA_910591695.1 Galerucella pusilla | reverse complement strand
ATGTTAAAATCGCGAAATTGGTCCCGTACTCTTGCAGCCCATTTACTTTGGTCAATTAGTAGAATGCAATTAGTTTTATTACTATCATCAATGTAGTTCCCCTCAATAAGTCAGGAGGCTGATGTATATAACTATGTTTATGCTGATGCAATCTATGGCTAGGTACAGGACCCCGGAGGAACCAAAATGCCCCGATATGAAGATCAATAAAAATCAAGGCACTTCGTGAAATCACTAGCAATAGCTAAAAATATTTGTGGTTCATTTCACGATAGGTACTTGTGGTGAGGCACATGTGAAATAAAACTAAACGGGGCACAAATTCACTTCTCCATAATGAAAATTATTTTATTTCAACCGCCTACAAATACTAACAAGCTCTAAGCAATAAATAATCAATTTCTTAAATATTTGTATGCACACAAAGCACATGACAAGACAACGACATTTGACCGTCGTAATCTGTCTTTGAAGTTCCATACAGCGCCATCAATCAAGACGGTGGAACAGCTGAACTAATTGTACAGAAGCGTTCGTTTTAAAAATTTTCCGTGCAACAAATCTCAAAAAGTACAATGAATTGAGATTTCATATTTTCAGAATTGAATTCTCTAGGCTTTCTTTTGGGGATGAGGTCTTGGCGTTCGAATTGGTGACCAAACTGTCAAAATCACACCATCACTTAATGGCTTATATCTTTTTTATAACAATCTAAAACTTGATCGAAATACCTCATCCCCAAGACAAAGGTCAAATTTCAACTCTCAATTTACTACATTCTTCAGATTTGTTGCATACAAAATAACCGAAATTTTGTCAGGGGTGCCAACTGTTTTGAGTTGTCTAAATTGTGAGGCTCCTCTTAAGAGGACTCAAGGCAAATAAGGCTTGTCTACTATAAGTGCAGATTGCCATGATTTTGCCAGAAATTCCTTTTCTGGTTAGTTCTTTTGTGTCATCGCTTTCCTAAACGTGTAAATTAAATAACCATTTTCCACCTCCTATTTCTGTTATTGCAATTTCAACAAAAATAATTCATAATACATAAATAATAAATTTCCCTATCAGTTTTATCCAGTAATTTGTTTTAACTGAGGAAATCATGCCATGGCTAATGAGTTGGATAACGAGATATTTGTGTGGTTTCGGAACATTTAGTTATAACTTATAGCTACATATACATCATCAAAGCTGATAAATATAATATGAATAACAGCCATCTAGATTTATACAGGAAAGATAAAGTTTTATTCACTGACATATAGATTGATGTGTGACAGAGAACAATTTTATTAATTGTAGTAAAATATAACGGCAAAAAAATACCACTAACGATCATTTCTCGTTTACTTGGTTTATAAAAAATTTTTTCATCTCAGCTACATTTTCTCTCCAAAGATTAATGTTTGAAATGAAATTTTTCAGAACATCCTTGTGGAAACTCCATTATTACGGCTATATTTAACGAAGTTAAGTTTTTTGTACGAAAAAGCCAATTCTGCTACAAGCCGGTTGTATCAAAAAACATTTGTATCTGTCGTTTTTGTCTTGGCCGTTTTTTGTCGGAATAGCGGGCGGCGCCCGCTAAACTGGAGGGAGGGTAATGGTCGGTTGACTTTTCCGAAAGGCACTTGACGGGCACAAAAAGGGTAAGTAGTACAAAGCGATGGGTGGCATTCATTCTTCAGCGGTAAACGTGTTGTGTGGCTGATATACAAGCACATACATGTAATGTATGCATTCGCACGACGGGACATCTCTCATTGTCTTCGGTGTTCGGTTTTGGACTATGGGGAGATTCCTTTCTGATAAATTATTGAATAAACAAGATTCTGATCGTTGTTTTGATCGAAGGACCTGTTTATGTTATGCATAAAGCACCGTATTCACTTCCATATTGATTTTCCATCATGGAACAAACAATTTTCAAAGTATACAAAGAAGAATAATGCATTTTTTGACATTTCTTATAAATTTGATATAAAATGAGAATTTTTAGATAATCACTGGTCTCTAAATCCTTTTATAATACGCGACACCACTTGGTCCCTTTATTATACACCACTCACTATATGGATTTTTACATATGGAAGATAAATATTTGCCGAATATAAACGATAAAAATGATTGAAAGTGGAGGAATATTTTTTGTAGGAATTGTACTGAATAAAGTGCAGCTCCCATAAAGATTTTCTTATATCAATGAACATTGATCATATAAAAGGAGAACAATAAATTCACCAGCTTTTTTCCTGAGCCTATTTAAAATGAAAAAAAAATCTCTTTTATTTTTATCTACTTTAAAAGTTCTCGGAATTTAATTTATTTTCATTGAATACCCGAAATATATCAAACAGCAGCTTTTGAAAAGATAAAATTCAAAGTGAATTAGTCGAGAGCGATGAAGAACCAACCGCGCACAGTCGCTCTTATGTGCCTCTAAATCTTTATCTCGAGCATCCCTTTCGAAAAGTCATCTACTTCAAAAAATGTCTTACTTTTTAGAATATTTTTCATCAAATGAAAATGTGGAGATAAGTTTTAGCTTTGACCTTCGAATTTATTGGAATAATTGATCGTTTATATACGAGAAAAAAACATGTTTTCATTAAAGCCAGACCATATAAAGGAACTATTCTGATGGCATATTCTCTTTTATCGTAGTTCTGGATACTGATTTTTGTTTTTGTTTCCTCTCCACTTTGTGCTCATCATTAATTTCTGCTTCAAGATATGTTTCAATCTTACTTGATTTCCCAATCTCCATATTATAGTCCAGCCATTTAAGGTTTTATCTGCGGAAAAATTCCTATTGAGCTGGATTTTTGTATATGTTACACCCGAACATCGAAAACGCTCATTGAGCGATAAAAACGACCAAATGCCGAAATGACAAAAATTTTCGCTTTGTGTCCGTTCTTGTTGACCACGACGCGTTGTGGACAATACTCAAACGCCCACGATGCGTTCTGGATGATTTAGAGAGCTCAAAAACCGGTCTTTCTTGTCTAGACTTGCCAGTATGTAATCAATGCAGTATCCACTGTGACAGCATGTTCCATTTGCGAAGATTTTGGAGTTACACATCCATGTAAAATATGCAGCTTAAATGTACGGAATGGAGAAGCAAGCTGGAAAAATGCTGGCGATGTCCCGTGAAAAACTACCTCCTGCTGAGATCGGTGGAAAGACTTTATAGTCGTAATGAATTCAACTTCGCTGATTCAAATTTTATAAACGCATCGGATGTTCCAAGTTGTTCATTAAATTTGAGAAAAACTCCAGTTCTTTCGTCTGAATCGAAACAAGGATTCGTCATGTGCCATTGTAAGCGTTATTGTAATATAAAAAGTGCAACTGCAGGGCCAATGAGGTGTTGTTGAATTCTAAATGTCACAATAATAGTGCCTGCAAAAACAAGTAAATAGCTTTATCTACCTGCGATTTAGTTAACTATTATTGTAAATAAAGTTTCATGTAGAAATAAGCCTACAAAAGGGATTTCAAAATTTTCATTTATTTCTGTATCTAAATTAACTTAACATATTAAAAGTGGTCGAGTGCACTTATTTCTAGTTTGACATCTACATCTTAATTATTTTCATTATTTGTTGACTCTGCGTTAAAGCATGACTGGCCACGACAATGTCCACAAATTTTTGAAACATCCCAACCCAACTTTGTTGCATCCACATTTGCCACCACAACCTTCCGTACAATTGCAAAAGATGGTGTTCAGTGGATCATCGGGTCCTGGTGGTGATAAAGTCGTTATTGGCAATAGTATATCATTTTTCAACTCCGACAACTAGCGACACTAGCATTTTTCAATGTTTGTAGACCACGCCTAATTTCTACAACATCACAATCCGATAATAATTAATTGCATATAAAACATGATAAAAACTGTTTAAGAGCCGAAAATAATCAAAATAACGTGTTCAACGCTCAAGAAATAATTTTTAACTGAACTAAATACAGTCCGACAGGCAGTAGCAGGCATAAAGGGGCAGGTCTCGCAACACCTTGGTGTACGGTATACGATAGTGTGAGTGCATTCTAGTTGCTTTCGCAGCGCTCTACTCCGAAAACGGTTGGTTTTGCAAAAAAATGCAAGAGACATTTTTTGTAGATAATTTCACTAGGAATAATTTTTATAATGTCTCCTTTCGAACTCCGAGCAGTAGGACGCGAGATATTTACGAAAAACTGATTTTAGTGACCTTTTGACCTTCATAACTTATTTAGCCGGCACGATATCGATGTTGATTTTTCACATTTCCATCACAACACTGTAATGAAGGTTTATACATGAATACAGCTCACTAGGAATTTTTCCGCAGATTGGGGTTTAAAATGCCCTAAAATACTGGACTAATAGTCAATACAATCCACATTATTCATAACCATGATTGTGATGGGGCTGCAGACGTTAATCTTTTGATTTTGCATGCAAACGTAAAACAAACTGTACAAATACATACAGACCTCGTTTTAGTTGGAAAATGTTGTAGTATTAAGACAAAGTTATGAAATATAATTCTCTATTACAGCTTCACATATTCTACCAATGTTTAGAAGCACTGGAAGATGATGATAATTAACGCTTTCCACCAACTTTTTTGAATGTGTTTACTTCATTTGATTCATGTATACTCAAGTTAAATTCTAACAAACGGAATTTCGAATTTCAAATACGTACCTCTATGCACAACTGCCGTAGAATCGTGAATCGTTAAATATTCTGTATGGCTCGCTAGACTTTCTGACATGGTACCTAGTCTTTCATTAAAAAGGAAAGCGACTCGAGAGACGTGGTATCGGGGGAAAGATGAAGAAGCTTGTAGTCCCTGTAATTCCGTTTTACATTTTGATATCCGGCACGGCGTGCGCGTTTTTATTCCCGAGTGACGCAAATACCTAGTCGCATTCTGCTTCTCAATTTTCATCTTTTTTTCGCTCTAAAATATTATTGTCGTATTTTCCACGTTGATTTTTCACTAAGTAGGTAAATATAAAGGGTTTGGCTTTGAACAAACTTAGGAAAATTATTTAATAATCTTTAAAAATGCAAGAAGTGAAATAAAGTAAACTAAAATTCCATGAAAGAAAAGTATATAAATTCATTCCTGAGAAATTAATTACCACTATAGAAAAATTCGTTTCGAGTACATTGAGATGAAGAGAATAGAAAGTGCAACTAATGAAGGTGAAACTTTTAAGATGTTCTATCAGATGTTCAAGAAATCCCTAAAACATCTACAAGTATATTGGCAAGAAATCACGGTATTTCTAGACGTCTATACAAACTATTCTGCATGAAAATAACTTTCAACCTTATAAAGTTCAAAATCCTCAACAATTGGGCGACTATAATTTTGATAGGAGACTACAAGTTGGTGAAATATTTACAGAGAAAATAAGGATGCAAAACAATTTCTCAGATTTTTTGTTATTTAGTGATGAAGCCACATTTTGCTTGAACGGTTCTGTTATCAGACATAATTGTCGGTACTGGTCAGATTGTAATTCGCACTGGATGGAGGAGGTTCATACACAGCGTCCACAAAAAGTAAATGTGTGGAGAAAAACCATTTGATCGATCCTTTTTTTATTGAAGGTACGGTGATCGGTGTTAAATATCTTACTCCAAAATGAAATAATACCTGTAATAAATCGATTATTTTCGTATATGAACGTATACTTTCAACAAGATGGTGTACCTCCACATTATCAAAGAGACGTTAGGCAATATTTAAATACAATTTTCCCTTAGAGATGGATTGGTCGAAGAGGTGCAATTGAGTGGCCGGCAAGATCACCCGACTTGACACCACTCGATTTTTTTCTCTGGGGCTACCTGAAAGACGCGTTTATGTAAACATACCAACTAAATTGAGCAATTTAAAGGATCGTGTACGAATCGAAATGCAGGAAATTACTCCACAAATGATCAACGATTCTATTCGTAGCTTCGAAGAGAGATTGTATCATTGTCAACAAACAAATGGCCAGCATTTTGTGCACTTATTGTATTGAAGAATTTGCAACTTGAATAATTGTTCAGCTTATAAATTTCTGTTACGTGCAGTTTTTGATTAAGGTTATAATTTTAATATTTTTGTTAAACTTCTATGACTATTTCACTAGAGTAAATTGATAACTGACAAAATTTGAAGGTTTTGAACTGGCAATTTTTTCACGTTTAATATATTAAATCTATGTGTATAAAATTCTATTACTCTGTGATAAAATTCAATATAAAATCTTTGTTAGTGGTTTCTAAGGAAACTAAGTTGTTTATTTATTTATTTAACCGTCTAAAAATTATTAAATCTGTTTCAAAAATTCAAATAAGTACTTATTATTAACATGAATAATACAAGATTTGGAGATAATTCAATAAATGAAATAGAGAGTACAATTAAGCGAAGTATACCGCGAAATACAATGAAGACAAAAAAGTCTGCATGGGAACAGTTTAGAATGTTTCTGGACGCACGTAATTATACGTTAGAAAAGGATACTTCTGAACAAGTTATAGCAAAAATTCTTGAAGATTATGGTTTTAACATGAAAAAAAGAGATGGAACTGATTATACCGAAGCTAGTGTGAAAACACTTTGGAATACGACTGCTCAAATGGTTCAGGAAAAATATTTTCTAGAATTTAACATCAAAATTGATCCATTTAAAGATATTACCTATAAATTTGCTAGATTGGCCAGGGGTACAAAACGTAAAAAGCTGAACCTGAAACCAGGAAAAGAAGTTCTAACGCGTTTACCAAAGAAGAATTAATGGAAATGGTAGAAAGCTATTCTGAAGATAATCCTGATGGGTTACAAAAAAAGTTTTTTCATTTATGTTCGTTCGAATTAGCATGGCGTGGAAATGAAGCTGCTAATTGTGATAATAATTACTTTAAAAAAGAATATGATAATTAAGGTAATTTTACTGGCAGGGTAGAATATAATCCAATTTTTTCCAAAACGACACAAGGAGAATCAAAAGCTTTATCTGGCAGTAAGTGGCTGGTAAGAAATAATGCTAACAACAATTTGTGTCCCGTTCGTTTATTTTTAAAAATTATTGAAAAAAGAGAATACAATCCTTATCTAACAACAACAAGATCATTTTTAACAGTACATCCAAATTGGGAGAAAGGAATATGGTACAAAAATTCACCATTGGGAATTAATACAATTTCAAAGTGGACGAAAATATCGGCAGAATCAATTGGTATAGACACAAAAAAAATAAAAATAACCAATCATTCATATAGAGCTTCTGCAATATCTGCATTAGCAAAAGAAGGATTCGGTGAACAAGAAGTAATTAAGCTTACAGGACATTCTTTTGTCCATTCTTTGAAACCATATTTACAATTAAATGAAGAACACCATTTCCAACTTATAGAGAACCTTCGAGAAAATAAAAATAAAGAAAAGGAATCCTCAGTTTCTAACTTAAATTCATCACAGGTTATGATGCAAAACAATCCCCAAAATAATGCTACAACGTACAATTATAATAATTGTACTTTTTACATAAGTAATTTTTTATTTCATAATGTTAATATTTTTTTGGCTTTGTATAATTGAAATTTGCCATAAATAAAACGTTTAAACATATAATTTTTCAGTTTGTTGCTTTTAGGTAATTTTGCTCATGACATTTAATCCAAAACCACTCGCCTAACGGCTCGTGGTTTTATTAAAAAATGTCATTCGCAAAATTGCCAAGCAACAAACTTTCGTGACAATCGAAAAATTTTGCCGACAAAATTTTCACTCTCGTGGTATTATATATGATAATATCCGAGTCAAGTTATACATTGGGACTATTTTTGGGAAGAGAAAAAAATAAGCTTTTTTGTGATGAATCACACGACCTAGGTTGTCATTTAAGAAAATTCGAGATGGCGGCCGTACGCTAAACGCTGACGTCAAAAACATTTGACATTCTCTAAAATATGCAGAATAAAGTCTGATTCATCGTCCTAGAATTTCATAACTTTCCCTTTATCCGTTTCAAAGATAATCCCTTAGTGCGAGACTTTTCAGCAACGCTGTATATAATACTCACATCAACATAGTTTTTTCTCCAACCTCTGTCGATAATTCCATAAATCCATCATTTTCTGGGTCAGAGTTCAGCCCCCTTCGGCATTCCATAAGTGGCTCCGGGGGCATTATCCGCTGGCTTACAGTTTCATCAAGCGAACTATCTTTCTCTCCACAAGATCGCTCTATATCCATATCGGCACAACAAGAAAAGGTCTCTTTATATGACACGAAGCAGAAAACAAAATGCGATCGCCGAATTCTCGAAGCAGAAAACATAACTGGATTGTTTTCCTTCGGGGAAACTGAGCGACGGTCTAAAACCGGAAGTTGAACTGTAACAGAATTACTAGCGAGACAATACCTTGTCCGATAATGTTGTGGGATATTTTGAAAAGTTGAGAGCTATCAATTTATTTTATTCATACAGGGTGTTTTCAAATGACACTTACAACGTTTGAATGTAGACTCCTCCCGTAAAATTGGGCAATTGCACATGTACTTTTCGAAATACAGGGAGTTAATGTTTTGAAAAATTAAATGTTTTAATTCGATAACTTTAAAATGGATCGATAAATTAATTTGACATTCGGCAGGTTGTTTTTAAATGTAAAAGGGCATATTTTGATGGAGAATTATTTTTCAATTTTTGATCCAGTGGTGTAGATTTGGAAGAATATGGTTACCTTTTCCCTCCCATTTTTTACGCCACTAACATTTGATAAAATGTTTATTCAATTTTGTATTTATCAATGGTTTTTACGTGAAAAACGAATGACCTTTACATATCAAAAAATTTGTAGTTTTCAAGATATTTAATGATTTCATGAAGTCTGCAAGATCACTTTTAAATAATCAATTTAAAAAAAATGTCTTGTATTTTTTTCAATAACTACCAAGTACTTATGGTTGGAATATGTTGTTTCAGATGATCTGTTCCTTGTTTGTTTGGTCCCAAGAATATAATGACACAGCTCAAGAAGTTCAAAATATATTTTTTTCAACGATGGAGGATGACACAGAACAGGTGAGGTTAAATTTATGGTATACTTTCACTTGTATTTTTAGCAAATCTTCCGATAAGTACAATGTCTTGAAATGGGGTTCAGAATAGAAGTCAAACAAATGCAAAATAAGTCAATTTTAAATTTTGAATGCTGATGTAGTTGAGTGAACAAAAACATATGCCATTGTTGAATATGAGAATTTGCTGCTGTTGTGAAAAATATTAACAATTCAATATTTCAGGGAATATACTCGGTATTGGATATTTTTAATAAGGAAAATAAAGTATCCGAGAAAAATGTATGACTCGTTCAAACGCTAAAGATTTATTTTGAATCTCTGAACAGTATATATCATGGATATCTATTTTTTATGTAATAATCCTATCAAACCCAGCTCATGTGAAATATTTTCATCACCTCGACATTTCCAATTTCCCGATATTGTTTTACGCCTTAATTCCTTGTTTTATGTACTCCCCAAAATATAACATTAAGGCAATTTTCTCGAGCTCAGCTTCCGACAAAATAACGCTCATAAAACGAGACGGTTTACTGACCCAATATTGTCAAGACATTGTATCTGGATCTTTTTTATTTTGTTCCTACCGATGTAAATGCCATAAAATATCGTGAAAGATAAATATGGTATCTATAACCAAACCATTATTATGGACTGCACAAGTGCTTGATATAGGTACCAACATTTTCAAAATTCTCAAATTGAAGACTCTTCAGAGTGTATAACAATAGGAATATTTTGAAATATATATCGAAACTGAGCTTCTGGTAGAGAGCCAACTGATCTGAATGACTCGAAAAATGAGTGGTATCTCTTTATATTACGAGATCTTCAACATTATGGTAGATATAATACAAATATTCAGTTCAAGTGCTTGGTCTGTTGAGTGCAACCCAAACGTATGAATGAAATAATCATGGTAGAGAATTTTTTTTTACTCATCCATTTCCTTATTTATAACTAAATTAGTATTTTCATCATTTATTCAAGTGTATTACTTTGTAAGAACTGGAGTAATAATGCTCGCAATTTTTATCTATTTCATGACTTTTTAAGCTTCATTTTTCCATTAATCCTGCTTTATAGCATCTAAAAAGATACAATGGATGTCATTTATATTGTATTATCCAAGAGAGGAACTCAGAAAATGTAACAAAAATTGAAACATTGTACCAATACATATGGGAGTTCTTCTGTACTTAATATATAGTCCGTCTAGAAAATGTTATATTTTCCCTAATTTCAATTTATTTATTTTTTGTTACATCTTAACGAAAGTATTGCATCAAGTAAATTGAGCGCATAGTTAATAGGCCATGGCCAAAATTCACTCGACAATACCATCTGTCACATATTGTAGATTGCAAGCAGGTTTAAGTTTTGTGTGATAATGTCACACCCAGAAAAAAGGATATTGGTGGAATATTTGTATAGAAAAGGTGTTCAAAACGTTTAAGAACTCGGAAAAAGCGCAGTATATGAAACACATTTACAAAGGCAACGAAGAATGACTTTTTCTACGACAATCTCGATAAATATATGTTCATTTTATAACCGTAACTTCAATCATAAACAAGCACATTTTGTACAGAATTTCATTTTTGCATCGGCTGCTAGGCAAGTTGCTGAGCAACAAATGCGAAATGGAATATTTCGTGTTGGGTTTAGGTTCAGTCTAAAATCATTGTCATAGAAAAAGTATAGTTTGCAATTCGCAACAAAATGGCCATTTTGCACTCGCATGAGTTGCAGCACTTGCCTTCGGCTCATGCTGCAAATTTCATACTCGTGCAAAATGGGCATCATTTTGTGCTCATTGCATAATATACTATTTTGTCAGGGTTTTCGAGAAGATGCATCCACCAAAATTTTCAGTCTTGTAAATATAAGTTACGTCTTCTAATGATAGGTTTCGTATCATTTCAAACGTTTAAGAGTGATTGGATAGACTCTGAGCAATATTTTATTCATTGTCCAATGGGATATTCCGGGAAACTTATAAAATGTTTCACTTCTCTCGCAGTTCTTAATTTCTCGGCGCATTCGCCAAAAATTTGAATAATAATGGTTAAAATGGAAGTCTTACTACTGATGAAAGAAATATTATTTCACACTTCTTATATTTTTGACAGACTTAAGTCAGCAGTAGTCAAATCATGGATGTATGTATTTTTTTGGGGTGACATTAACTAAGACATAAAAGATCTATTGTGCCCCCTTACTTCTACTCAGTTTCTGAGGAGAGTCTCAGAAACTAATAGTTGCTTTAGTCCTATTTTCCGGAGGAATTTCAGGCTGCCTGCAAACTTCAACTATCCAGTAATCTTCCAGGTGCTGTGCTCTAGGATTCTGAAGTGCTGTGCAGTTGGAAAGTATGTGGATGGAGGTTTCTTCTTCCATGGCACAAAATCTGCATTCTTCTTCCTCCACTATTTTGAGCTTTTTCAGGTGCCCATTAAGGCGAAAATGTCCCGTTAGGATCCCTGTTAAAACTCTTAGCGCAGTTTTACTTTGACTTATGCATTCATTTGATCAGGTTGTAGTCATCCAGAAGAGTCTTTGATTGTATAAGCCCTACTAGATCATTCCAATAGTCAGATCTTCTCTTTTTCTCGGCTTCACCTATTTCTTTCAATATTACATTGGGACTGATGCCACAAAAGTGTTCAGGCCCCCAGAAAGATATTTCAGTCCCCCTCTTTGCTAGTTCATCTGCTTATCCATTTGCTTATATTCCAGTGTGTCCTGGAATCCACAGTAAGGTGACTATATTGTTCTCGCCTAGTTAATTGAGTTTGTCTAGGCATTCCCACACCATTTTGGAACTGATTACACAAGAGCTCAGTGCTTTAATGGCAGCTTGACTATCCGACATTATAATAATCCTCTGTCTTCTGTATCCTTTATCAATATTGAACTGGGCGCACTCACTTATGGCGTGGATCCCTGCTTGAAAGATACTTGGGGTTTTTCCCAAGCTTTCAGAGTGTTTAGTTCCTGGCCCAAACACTCCTATCCCAGTTCCTTCTATTGCTTTTAAGCCGTCTGTGTACCATTGAATGGCATTCTTTCCAAGTCTGGTAATGGTATTTGGATCCCATTCCTTCATGGATGCTGCTATTTGAATATTATCATTTATTATCATTTATATTTATGAAAAAAAATAATTATAGATGTCACTATTATCTCATTCTCAGCATTCCTTCGCGGAGATAAAATTAGCATCAAAACACTGTACTCCTACAGAAGATGTCGCAAAAAACTTGCTACCCTCGGCACAAATATCTGTTTTATTTTCTATTTCTGAAAAATATAAACTGCTATACAAAACAAAGTTAATTAACATTGTATTGTAGTCTTATTTGTAGTTGTGTAATAGTTATTTACGTAATTAGTGGGATATGGACATTATTATCGCACGCATGTGAAGTTTGCACGACGAGGCCGTAGGCCGAGTCGTGTAATCACCTAAGTGCGTTAATAATTCCTATCACACGTGTTACGTACAAAATTTTATCTACAACTGTTTATTAGTATTATTAACAGTACCTATAATATAAAATTTGAACAAATTTTCAATCCTACATATTTTTAATAATTTTGACTGCAAACATAAGGTACTGTGTATCATATTTTGTGACCATAGCAACAAAGACAAACAAGGCTGTGGAAAAAAAAATAAATTAGTTATATCATCAAATTTTCAGAGTTGAATGGACAAAAATCAATAAAAATAAGTTCAAGCGAAGAAAATCTCCTTTCGGAAATTGAAAATGCAGCTTCCAGTGTTCTTTTAAATATTCAATTCTGGTATTAATATGTTTCTAGATTCTCATTACCGCACTAGTGCGGTAATGTAATCAAAAACGCACTAGTGCGGTAATATATGTCATTATGACACTAAAAATAGTGTCAAATCGTACCCGTTACATGACAGTTGTAGATAAATGTTTAAAACAAAACGCCCTAAAAAGTTTGTTTCAAACATTTACACAACGACAAATGAGACTACAATACAATGTTAATTAACTTTGTTTTGTATAGCAGTTTTTTTTTCAGAAATATAGTACGCCCTATTTTATGAATTTTATTGGCAAATGCAGAAGTAATTACAATGAACACTTACCTGGTTTAAAAAGATCCGTAGGAACACTTTCTGATGTCACATTCATGCTGTTTTGATTGTTCATTTCTGCTTGTATTACACTTGGCCGTTCACTAATATTTCTAGCAGCTTCGGACACATTTCCTTGTATAAACCCTTCCAAGGCATTTTTCATAATCTTCTTAACTCGATCTCCCATTTTTTTTACTGCTAAGACACCTAATAATGATTAAAACACCGGCTTGCATGGATATTGCTTGCATGTGTACTTCATAACCTCAAAACAACGACTTTTCTTTATTTAGTTACTTCCCGTTCAAATGCAAGGCCCACTGTTTTTTTGTTATGTTGATAAACAGGTAATTCATGATACCGACAAAAATGAAGGAAAATACAATGTGTCCAGGCGGATATTTCTACATACCTGGTTATTCACAAACTTAATATTATGTACACGGATGGTTAAGTTGAGTTACCCTATTCCACACAAATATTAACACTCCTAAATAATAAACAAGTCGACATACCTTCATGCACGTTAAATATGATTAAGTCAATAAGTAGACATGTTTAGTTATCCAGGTATTTCAAACCTATATTTGTAATTCTTTTTGAAAAAATTAGGATAACTGTAGATATTGGTTTTCATACATGAAAAATCGACAAATCCACCTATTCACGGCCTCCTCCAGGGTAACTATTGTATAAAGGCGAGGTACCTACATATTCATCCGACGAAATTTAAAGAGAAATATTCGATTATTCAACTTGAAACGTGTTAGGTTGTAATTTTATTATTTTCACAATTCCAGGAGCTTTCGGAACAGCTCAAAGAAGTGAATGATATATCAGAAGGCTGGTCCAGCTGGTCACAATGGTCGCCTTGTTCGAGATCTTGTGACGGTGGTGTCTCTCATCAACTTAGAACGTGTACGATAGGCAAATGCAGAGGAAGACATGTGCAGTATAGGATTTGTAATATGCAGGTGAGATGATCTTGTCCAATTTCAATCTTAACTAGTGTGTTATATACCAGGTCATGTCAGTTTTTAGAAAAATAAGGTTCGCTTTTAAGCAAGAAGTTCTCAAAAATGTCTCGTTTTGGCTTCGGTCATAATATCGCTCTCATTTGAAGCACTAGCTTGCTCCTAATGTCTTAACTTGAAAGTCCACTTATTTCTGTGTCATTATATTCTGATCTTTCCATCATTTTAAAACTTTAACTGTAATTAAACTTTAATATTTCTTAATTACAAGAAGATTTGTTATATTTTGCCTGGAGAAAAAACGTATTGTCTTTGTTTCCGTATTTAAAAACTTCATGCTTTTCGATTTATACGTTTGATGTGATCAAACAATCGTTTTTATGTGAAATTATTATTTATATTGTCTCCTCTTGTTTGATTGAAACTTCCCTTTCGAAATATTCCCAATAGAGGACGGATCAAAAGGAATAAATCCCTTTAGATTTAAACTGTTAACGAGCAACATCAAAAAGCTGCCAATAAAAAATTCAATATCAACAAAGTTTTCTTTCTCGAGTTGTTTAATATCCGATAGGATGAATCTAAACAGACAAGCAAATAAGCAAATATTTGCATGAGGATTTCAAAATAAAAAGGAAAAGAAAAAACGGTTTTCTTCATGGATTCACCAAAAAGATTCACGTTCGTCAAAATGGCTTTGTCGTATTTTAAATAATTTCCAGCAAACTACATACTGGAAATTTTTTTCAAAGTTGATTGGATAACTTCACTTTATACACCAATTTTGTTATGTAATATTTTTCTAAAAGTTTCAATTGTTGACCTGGGGTATTTTTTTCTAAAAATAAGATTTCTCGTATTGTGTTGTCCTCAGCATTTCCGCATACTATTTTATCTCTGATTATTTTTATGTTTTTTTCGTCGGGTGAACGAAGCGATGCATAAGCTGCCTCTGATTGGTTGCTTTTCAGATAACATTTGCCCAAAGGGTCATTTTATCATCTCGAGTTGCTGAATGTTCATAGCGAGGGACGAACCTACACATATCGAGAGATTTTATTATTTTTCGTCTGCTAGATACGAAAATGCCTGAGAGCGGTTTTCAGATATTCAATGATATAAATGAACAGGAATTTTTTTGTATCAATCATTTAATTGAATGGGAGACTTTACAAAAATTTTTAATACGAAAAATGTGCTATAAACCATAGGGATAATGTTGCATGGAAACTTGTGTTATCAATAAAATTATTTTGTAACAAAATTAAGATTCTGAAAAAAGCTCTGCTATTGCTTTATTAGACCTTGTGAAATTATTTCTGTGTTCCCAAAATAATATGCCTAATGAAGAAAATTAAAGTTGACTTGCTCGCAAAACTTAAGCAGTTTCTACCAATTAACTATGCAAAGGTGAACTATTATATTGCGCATAGTTTCTCCATTGCCTTGAAATTCATATTAGACACCGAGATATTCAAAAACTAATTAATAAGTGATGTGAAGTTTCCGAAGTTATACATCTCACATGAAAGACGAAAATGAAATATAATTTTCGAAGAAACTTTTTAGAGGTTAGGTCCCTAATAAAACTAGTTTTTTGGTGAATTATCATTTTATGAAGTCAAAATTGTACCTAACAATATATATTTATTAGCAGCAAATATTTTACATTACAAATGAAATTTGCATGAAAGTGCGCCTTGCTCTAATCACAATTAACAAAGTTGAGATTTGCCCGAAACTCCTTTTTCGTTTTTGAATTTCCTTGTTATCATTTCGGAACTCGCTCATTGTCTAGAAATAATTGAAATAAGGAACTTTACGGCACCGGGTTGTTTTCATAGACCGGTCAATTAATAGCTTACAGTCTGTAGACTGCCCCGATTTAATAATAATTTACAAATAATTAATGCTTGAATATTGCTAAAAACATTTTTATCTAATTCCGCTATCAAATTTGACACTTTACGTCACTCCTTGACGTTAGGTAACGTCACATTTTTCATAACCTTCATATAACAGTTATGAAAAGTAGTTATGTAAAAACTTTACGTAACTGTTTATGTTTCAGCATAGAGATACCACATGAGTTTCAAAGAATAATTTATTAATTAAGTAGGTACCGTCAAAACTGACAATTATTTCATTATTTAAACTGTACAATTAACCCATTATCTTAATTCAATAGTATTTTGAGATTTATAAACATTGAAAAGATTATTCAGGACACAGTTATTTAAAGTAAGTCAATTTTCTGGGTGAATACGTCATAGTAACAATACTTCTAACACCATTTGATTCCACTTCAATATTATCATTGTAATTGAAGATTTTATTAAATATTATGAAAGCGCGGAATTAGATAAAACGTTGTACGTAAACACGTTATGAAGAGAGCGACATTGTTCAACACGCGTAATTTGCAGAACTCGCTAGCGCTCGTTTTGGTAAATATTACGCTTGTTGAACAATATCGTCCTTTTCATAACTAATTACGTAAATATCTATTATATGAACAATATTGTTATGGTTTCAACATACGTCAAGAAAAAGTAACATGACAGACATGTTTCTGCGTTCATAGCAAGAAATGTTTATGGTTTTGTCAATAGCAATGTTATTACCAGTAGCTTGAATTTAGCTACTGGCAACACGGCAAGCAAAAAAGGGGATTATGCTATAGGTATGGGACATGTTGTTGGGAATATAGTTGGTAAGGTTAAACAAACACTGCAAAATTAGGCAATCCAGAGACCTGTCAAATAAAATTCAATATGGCGACACAGGGCAAACAAATGTGATTTAATACATTGTTTAGCGTGTTTATTTTGGAGAAAGGTGCTTTTATTTTGCTTTGGTGTCTCTATACTAATAAAATACAATAAAAAGTTCAGTTTTATAAAACTTTTGAGCTGGGTATATCAATTTAGGACCAACTTTTGGTTGTGTACCTATATAAGAACATAATTTTTTTGTTAGTGGTCTTTAGACTATCAAGAGTTATTATTTAATATTTACGGGTAAGTACACAATGACTAAAACATATACAATATTTTAATGGAAGGCTGTATGTAGCAGGCATTTTGTTCAGTTTTGTTCAATAACAATATTTATAAAAACTAAGAAAAGTGATATATTCTATATAAAAAATACTAATCAAATGAACAATATACTAAACACTAATAAAATATACTAAATTGAAGCAAAATATACCAATAAATTCGACTAAAAAGTCTAGAGCACTGTTTATGACTGAATAGACAATACAAAACTAACTCATCTGTCTAAATTGTTTGCCCTGCAAGGCCATATTGGGCCACGTGATCTGGATTGCCTAATATGGATGGCAGGGAACGTGTTAACAAAGGACGTAAGGAAAAAACATTAAATGAACTATTCCAATTATTTTTAGCTCCTGAAAATTATTCCAAAAGGTTTAAAAAATTGACAATAGCTTCCCTGGTCTAAGAAATACAAAGTTAGCCTTATGAAATGAGAAGAAACCGAGTAAAAAATTTTATTTTTAATCTTGTGGTATTCATGATACCGAGATCGAAATAAAAGAAAAACTCACTCATTAATGGAGGTAATTGATGCCCTCCAGCTCTTGAGATTGAAAAGGTTTTTGCTCAATACTTGATTGGGATATTTTATTAAAACATTGTTGATTCTTTACAAAGATTACAGAAACATTAAATACAAATTTTTTGTAAATTAGTGGTGCTGATTTTTGAAAAACATTTTTGAACATATTATAGTGTAGCCTACTTGCATACCTTATTTGCATCTGTTTGTTTCAGTTATTATTTTCTTAACACTCGGTACTTTAAAATATCCAATATTCACCTTATGTATCAAATTTATTAAGAACATAAATCGTCGTGTAAAATTATTTTTATTTTCCAATATTTCACCCAACATACACTTTGGAGAAAAAGATTACATGTCTAGTCGAGAGAGAATCTGATAAACTGGAGCATATGTGTATCGTAAGAACGTCAGCCGAAAAGAAAATATGGGGTTGACAGCACTAAAACGATCTTTTCTTGCGAAATATCATACCGTTCTCTAGATTATCATGTTTATCAAGTTTAAGAGAATTTTTAATTAACTTTTAGTTCTGTGGCGTACTTAAATGCAGTCATTTACTGTTTCTGAGCTTTAAACAGGACCTCAGTAGTAGTATATATTAACTATAGTCTTAAAAATACCCTCTGTATAACATAGAACTGTTAACAATTTTAGACGTCGAGCGTAATGATAGAAACCGTTTTATTTGGAAGATGGAGTTGCTTCCCTTACGAATCGTTTTTCGTTGTATAGGTATATATAAATATTACCCTCATTTTGTCTGGAAAATATATAGAGATCTGAGAACGGCGACATTTGCTCCACCACCGCCATTTTCTATATGACATCGGAAATCAAAGGAATGGCATCTATTGGATGTTGGATAGTTTGGATAGAATGAAACCCCAACGTCTTTTAAAGACGAAAATAAATTGGTTCATGTATTTTAGAGTTTAGGAAGATTCAGTCGGTAAATTGGGGTAGTACAGAACATTTTATTACAGCTTAGAGTTGGTGTTAACAAGAAAACCTCCCTGAGCGGATCCTCTGAATAACTTTTTTTTAATTTCGGAAGAATCAGATCATGGAAAGTGTAAAATGGGAGTTTTGAGCGAGAAAGGAGCACATTTGATTGGAAAACTCACTGAAAAAAAGCAAGAGGGTGCAATATGATGAAAATTCCAAAAAGTTTCAACAAAAAAGGGATTAAAAATATTTTATTGTCAGGCTACAGAAGCTGTAAAGAATTGGATCAATTTAGGTCATCAAATAAACAGCTGGAATTCACGGAAAATGTGCAAGGCACTGAGTCGTGTAGGGTGAAAACTTTCACATCACAGTTTCCATAAATGACTTTAATTCACTATTTTATTCCCAGCCTGGATAAAAAGATAGATTTTATGAGGTGGCTTTAAGCCTATTCCACTGTGACTTTTTCAGATCTATTGTGGTCCTAGATTACATTCTCCAGCCAGACTCTTTAAAAAAAGTCTATTAGTATGGAGACTGAACCTTTCATGTAGCTCTCTGCCAATGGCTTTTCTTCGCCTAATACAAAAACTGCACATTTGCCAGGCTATCGCACATAGAATGTATTTTGCCGTTTTTCCTTCTAGCTGACAAAACCTGCACATATCTTCGTTTGTCAATCCCATCAGCTTTAAATGCCTATTGAGCTTACAATGCCCCGTTAACAGACACACTACAGCTTTAACAGTTTTCCTATCTTTGGCCATCGGATCTGCTGTAAATTTTGGCAAGTGTTCTAATAAGAACTGTTTCGCTTGCCTCTGTCCTGGTGAGTTCCTCCACCATTTCAGAGATTTGTGGGCGACCCACTTCTTTGTTCTCATTCTTGTTATGGTTTTTGCAACGCCGCAGAAGGGTTCCGGCCCAACGAATGGCATTAATGAGCCTTGTTTGGCCATTTCATCCGCTTCCGTTTCACTTGTCTAAATTCATATCTTTCGATGTAACAAATCTATTCCCTGGTATACCTCCTGATGAAACTATCACTCTTGTTGATAACTTGCTCACTTACAATGATACTAATCCCCTAATTCAGTCTGATATTATAAATTTATTAAGAGTTTGTTTAAATCAAAATTATTTCCATTTCAACGGAAAGGTTTATAGCAGTAAAGAGGGTTTTATTATGGGCAACCCTCTCAGTCCCCTATTATCAGAAATTTTCATGGATAACATAGAAAAGATAATTCATAAACACCCCCTTAGTAAAAAATTTGTTTACTGGCACCGATATGTAAATGACATTTTAGCTTGCTTCACTGGTACTACGAGACAATTAGATAACTTCATTACTCACATTAACTCAATACATAAAAAATATCAAATTTACAGTAGAAATTGAACAAAATAAGTCCATAAACTTTCTAGATCTCACAATTTCAAATATAAATAATAGACATGACTTTTCTATATTTCACAAACCATCACATACAGACATTACAATTCATAATAGTTCAGTCCACCCAATCAGTCATCAATAGTATGATACATAGACTTTTAACAGTTCCATTGAATATTGACAATTACAATGAAGAACTAAATATAATAAAGCAAATGGCGGTTAATAATAATTACGATCCAAATTTAATTGACAACATCATAAATTAAAAGATACGAAAACATTCTCTAGAACAAGTATTTCCTTCTGATAGAAACAAAAATAACCAATTTAAAAG
>CAJUYI010003969.1:0-20460 GCA_910591695.1 Galerucella pusilla | reverse complement strand
TAGGGTGATTCATTTAAAAATTTTGAGATATTGCTTGATTTGCGTTTTGTTTCACCCTGTATTAAAGAAGCCACCGATGAAAAAAGTAATTAATACTGAGCACAGCCAATGATGTGTGTATGACATTTGAACACAAAGACCTGTTGATTTATTTCAATTTACTGTTCTGCCGAGTGTTAAAGAGGAGGTCTTTTTTGCTAATAATTGGTCATATCTTTGTAAAACACCCTTATAATATATTAGAGTGCTATATTTTTGTAACGCTCTCGGTGAGATCTTTTCGATTCTTGAACAAAATATAGTACGTTCCATTAAAAAAAATGTAAGTTTGTGCTGCTACGTGGTTTTGGAACACCCTGTAAAATCGAAAGTATTTTCAAAATGTGCCCTCAGTAACTGTATTAGCTCACACAAAATTATAAAGTTCTATCTCTCACCACAACGATGTAATCCTCCGATGTCAGAAGATTGCCCCACCCTGTATAAAGGGCTGACTCTAAATACCCTGGCATCATGAACACGACCTGGCATACCCACAAAAATATCTGTGAATTGTAGCTTAGAGTCACATACACCTTGCAGCACAACTGAATGAAAAGAGATTATTTGCAGGTGCTTTAATGGGTATGTGGCAGCCATCAATTGACCCAATAATTCCAGGAAAGCCGGTTTTATTCTCCATAATATTTGATTCCAAAATACATTTTTCAGGTGTTGGCCATTTAATTTCCTCTGGAATCATCTCATTCAATTTACCACATATCTCATAAAATATTAAGTGCCCTGTTCCCTTTGAGATGCCGAACCTATCACAGCATGCCAAGTATGACTCTGGCTTTGCCATCATCCATACAGTGAACATAATCTTTTTCTCTGTAGGAATTGTACTATTTACATTAATTCTTAAAGATATTTGTTAAATGATAATCTGGAATAGAAATTATATAATTATAATTTTCCCATACTCAGTAGGAATATAAATACAAATGTATTTCTACTTTCTGTTTAATCGTTAGTTACTCACTTCCATAGCACTTCTTGACATTCTAAAATGTTCATAAAAGTCTTGCGGTGGGTATCTTGGACTTACTTCCTCGAAATAATCCATATTTCTTACAGGATTTTCTGCTTCTAATGCTAATATTTCTAGATCTTCTTGATTACCAATTAGAGGTGGAATCAATTCCACAATATTATCCATAATATTATTTGCATCCACCAGTTCTTCTAACATTAAATAATTAATGAGGTTTTCCATCGAAGAGATTATATAAAACTTTATATTTATCAAACAAATTTAAAGGTTATGTGTATGTGATGTTTGTCATAGTATCAAAGCATAGACGTTCAGCCACCTACAAGCGCTTCCACAGAGCGCTGCTGATAGCGCTAATTTGGCGCTAGCGTGGCTGAACGCGCCCAATGATTTATCTTAACATGGGTGTCGTTTCATGCTCCTTTATTTGTTTTGTCTGTTTTTAGTACATATAACGGGTTTGATAGTAGGAAGGTTCTTTTAAGATGGAAATACATAGAACAGGAATGTAGAGCACAAAATATCGAGGTACTTGGATTTTCTTCTGATGGTGATCCCCAATGTCTTAAGGCAATGAAAGGAATTACAATGATTCCACAGATCCATGAAAACACATATGACAGATTTTTTCAGGTAGGTATAGATAATAAATATACAAATAAATATTTTGTTTATCGTTGGATTCTAGATCAATTATCACATACACTTTTTAATTATACTTGTAAACTAAAATTCAAATAAACCTACACAAAATATTAAAGTAGAAATATAGTTAGAATCTCGGTTGAAATACAAAGTAAAAGTAGCTGAAAATATCTTTGCAGTAACCTCTATGAATTTTTGAGCGGTTTATGATTATTTAACAACTTTCGCATATTAGTTTTTATTTACCTTAAAATTTAACTCGAAATTACTAATACAAAGTTTTGACTAATTCAAGGCAATTTCTGGTCTAGGTTGAACAAAACTTAAACAGAATATCCTGCATCCAAGATACAGTGCACATAGGAACTAAACTAAGAACCAAGCTACTTAAAACAGGAAAGACGACTGAGGAAATTTTTCAATTTGGACTTGGTATGGGAAACAAAACAGTTACAGTTGCACACATCAAGCCAATGATTTCTAGTTTTACCAAAGACAAACATCTGCTATTTGAATCACATCTTGATGGTAAGCGTAGTTCTCGGCATAGTTTTTGTTCTACTATCGCGTACTTCCTTTGTTTCCAATAAAATTAGTGTTATATTTTTGGTTACAGCGCAAGATAAAATGAATTTTGACGCTGTCGAAAAAATGTGCTTAGAAAAGGCAATCAATATTTTAAAAGAAATTCCTAATAGTGAAGCTTCAGTGCAGTATCTATCCATGAGACGGGATATACTGGACTCTTCTTAAAAAAGGACCTTTCCATTGGTGAAAGAATGTACAAGATATGGGATTTCGTTTTCTTTCTGCGCATTTGGAAAAATTGGCTGGTATCATCAAAAACAATCGTTCAGAAAAATTTCATAACCATTAATTGAAATAAATGCGCATGAGATTCTCCTTCTTTTGGGAAAATGCAGAGATGAACCTAGTAGTTTTCTTCCATGGTTAATGAGTAGCAAACCTTGTGAGAAAATTTTTCGTCAGACTAGAGCTATGACTACGAACTATTCTACAAAAGTCAACTTTTCTATTTTGGACCTCTTGAGGCGACTAAACAGAGTAGAAGCACTAGGCGAAATAACAACTGATTCAGGTGAGACCTGAAGCACATATCTTAAGTTTTTTTTTCGAGGTTTTTTCTATTTTTGTACTTTTAGGGGACGAGTATTGTTTTCCGCGGGAAGAAAACAGAAGATTAGGCAGTGGAGTCTCATTAAATTAGAGGGAATAAAACCCATCCTTAAACGAGCCGAAGAACACGCCAAATTAGCAGCAAGCGAGCTGGGTATTTTATGTCATGATATTGATACAGTGTTAATAAGACAAACCACAGACCCTCGTACTGAGCTCATTGATGATTATGATGAAAACTCCGACACTGAACTTACAAATAATTTAGTTCTTGAAGATGAAATTACCAACATAATTGGCGACGACGAACTTAACGACGAAGATCGGGACAACAACGATACAGTTGAATTTCTCTCGACGCTCGACCTCAAGACATTTACGTCCCACCAGGTTCAAGACAATAAATTTTGTTTAAAAATAGGTGAAAAACTTATCAAGAAATCTACTTTTGTATGTTTTTTTTCAAATAAAAAAGGCAGATTATCGACGGATAGGTTACTCAGAGTAAGGGGTATGAGCTCCAGTATAAATACAGTAGGAAAAAACAGTAATAGAAATAATACTCGAATTAAAAAGAGAACAAAAAAAATTGTTAAAACAGGATCTAATTTCAAAAGAAGGAAAATTCAACCAGACAATCTATCCGATTCTTCATCGGATGAGGAACTTGATAACATTGTTTTGGAAAGTGAATTCAAATGTTAGTCTGTAGAGTCCTCGGTAGAATCAGATAAGGACGCTACCTCGCAGACTATTACTAAAGAAAGTGTATTGCTCAGTGAACATTATTATTCGGTTTATTTCGATGAAGATTGGTTTATTGGTAGAATTATTAAATTTTATGATAACAATCGAAACAATACACATCATGTGATAAAATTTTCAGAAACAAATTTTGATAAATTTGTCTGGCCAAAAAGGGAAGGCATTAAACAAATAAAAAAAGAGTTCATTTTTTATGGGCCCATTCAATTAGAAGGCAATGACCCATTCACAGTAAAAAAGGATGATACAATAAAAATCAAAGCAAAATATAAATCAATCATAAGAGATCTCAGTTCTCGTTAGGTCATAGTTCAGTGTCAATGATGACACTAAGCGTATTGCAAGAAGTTTGATGAAAAATGATCTTTTTTTAACTTAAGGATGATTTTGTAATACCGATGATAAACAAATAAAGTATTTTTTCCATATGTTTCTTCTTTCTTAGTAATAACTCGTAATAGATGGTAATAACACGTAATATTTAGTAATAACAAGTAATATTTCGTAATAACACTTAATATTTTGTAATAAAACGTAATAATCGGTAATAACACATAAAATTAGGTAATAAATTGTAATAATGTTAATAATTACGTTATAAATGGTAATGGGTGTAAATATTTTGATGGGTGGTTGGTGCACCCAAATATTTTTTTGGAAAATACCACCAAGTGGCAGACTCTGCATATCCATGCAAGAGTTGGAGTATGACACCATATAAGTATATGATATTTTACCGTCAAGTATAATAATGCAGTTTTATGTAACATTTTATATACACACGGGAAGCAACAAAAAAATGATTATGAAATTTTTAGATGTACACCTGGTTTAACAGAATCTCGACGTAAATACAACAAAGTTCTGAGTCGGCAAAGAGTAGTGATTGAGCATTCCTTTGGACCACTGAAAGGACGCTAGAGAATTTTACAATACATAAATATGTATAATATCAAGAGAGCAGTAGATATTGTAGTTGCATGTTGTATAATTTTTGTTTGGAAAATAATGATGTATTTGAAGAAGAGTTTCAAAACCCAAGTGCTGATGATTTCTAATATTTGCTAGATTCTCAAATTTATCACAATTGCAGGAAACAAGAAAAGGCTCGTTGGGGAGTTGGGTCCTTCTTGCTGTCAAATTTCCAGCTGCTCTCGATCATCGGCATTAAGCTCTGGACCATCACAGATCATCAAAATCAAGTTACTTCCTCTGGTCTACCAGAATTACCCATAGATTTACCCTGCACAACTTCAAATGAAGTTATGAAACTTGATGAATATTTGTCCCCGAAGGAGCATTTCACTGCTTTGGTAACGAATGAGGAAAGGTGTAACGTTATATTTGGCTACTATCATTGGAATATTTAAATATCTACCGGACAGCGATTAGCCAGTCCTTTTTTCTCACCAACATGTGATTCTCGTCGATAACCTGTAGCATCGATCACCGCTGAAAGGCAACATTTTAAAATTAATGTGCGACGGATAATCTCCGTTGGTGAGGATCAGTATACACTGATATTGGTCAAATATTTCAATAGACAACCTAAGCCGTGATGTCACAGGAGAGGGCGGAGCTAGAAACCTTTCCAAACAATTCGATAACCTGTGCAAAATTGTCATAAGAGTATTTTGATTTTCAGTTTTCTGTTCTATTGACTATAAATAAGTGTGTTCGTTGTAAGAATTAACAAGTTAGTGTATAATTGAAAGGATTTATCAATAAAAATCGCTGAATAAGGCTTTCTAAACTTTTTTTAAGAGAGGTTTAAAATATTGAGGTTATGTAGCCATGTGCTGTTGTTACTTTTTTCATGTTTATTACAGATTATCATTATAAAATGTCTTCCAAACATGTTTTGAAGATATCGAGCATTAACGAATTCTTCGAATATGATAATAAAATCATTAAAAGGGGTGAAAATGCATTGGAATTGAATCATGTGAAAAAAATGCAATTTGATGCTGATTTGATGATAATTAGGGGCGGAGTTCATGCTAGTATAAAAGATAAATCATACAATGTTGAGGTGAGCAATAAAAATTTTTTGTTTTCTGGGTACCTACATCTTTTCAAACTAATATGTTATTTCAGATAACTTTAAACGCATCAGGTGAAATTGAAAATGCAACTTGTGCTTGTCCAAGAGGACAAGCTTTTTTTGGACATTACAATATATTAATTACTGATATGGCATGCAGCTGGAGTGAATCAAGATCTAATGCAAGCACCCGAGTAATGACAGCTGAAGAAATGTATCCTCCAAAACCATATGAAGTTGTTGAAGAACCTCTAAGTGAAGATGCGAGGAATAAACTCAAAAGAACTTCAAGTTTATTCGGCAATACTGTTGGTTTCTCTTGGCTTTTACAGGATGAAATAAATGAGGTTGGTTGGTGTTGGTGCCAGAACTGTTATTCGCTATCAACACCGCCCGTCAGGAATCCACCGTATACTCAGCGGCCTTTGTAGTAATATAGCGTTATATTAATTAATTTAGGTAACACCCTGTAAATAAGTTATTTAAGTTTAGTTAAGCATATTTAGAAATATTGTTTTAATTATTAATATCATTGCAATAATTTATGTCGTCACGCATTTCTGGCGACTCAGCGATACCTTTGAACTCGCCAGAGTGAGTGACCGTAATTCAGGGTTTTTTAATAAAACTATTAACGAAAGAAGATGTTTAAATTGAATTACCTGAAGCACCAATTTTAAAAGATTATTCGATAGCAGTTGAGAGGTTATTACATGGCGATCCTGCCAGTCCAGTGATATCACTTGGGTTATTGTTTGATCGACTGGTGATATGTGATATATTATATAAATATTTTTTTGCGACCAAAATGGGACAACAGGCAACCAAGGAAGAAGTAATAATAGCTCAATCGGGTAACAGTGGAGGCCAAACAAATAAAGCACAATTCAGTGGACTAAAAGAGGTACTAGAAATTATGTTTATCGTAATGGCTTTCCTTATCATAGTAGCATACTTATACCGAAAATGCAGAAAGATGGTGGAGAGAAAAATTGACAGACATATCAGAGCGAGCCAAGAGTTAGTTTAGGAGGACGAAGATTATCTTTATTTTAGGTTTACAATTAGTATAAAATGAATGGATCTAGAAAGACAGTTTCATAATTTTGCGGAAGAATTAAAAGTGTTCCATAGGAATTTATTAAAAGACAATATCGAAAGAAGGACTGATGGAAGTGTAACAAATCGTAAGTTTGAAACATTAGCTAAGAGTAAAATTAGTTATAAGAAATTAAAAGAATTGTTTAATAAATCAGACATAGATTTTCGCACTAAAACTAATATTAAAGAAGTTGCTATTACAATAGAAAAATTGATTAATGCAATAGAAGTTCATTCAACAGAGAGGTTACAATTTCTGCATCATACTGAGCAAACTGAAAATAATAATAGATTCAGATTGCTCAATTAACGAAATGGCCAAGAAATTCGATTTGAAAACCGCGGCAAGTCTGCTACCGGTTATGAACGGGTCTGAAAATGTAACTAAACAGTTAATTGATACTATTGAATTGTACGATTCCATGCTTGATGCAAATGGTAGGGTATTACTAACCACCTATATTTTAAAGAAAAGTTTAAGTGAAAATGCAAAATTAAAATTAAATAAAACTTATACTGATAATGGGTCTCTAATAACTGACTTAAAGAAATATTTTATTACCAAAAAATCTGCAACAGCTTTAGCCAATCAATTATATAATGCAAAACAAGGGCACAAAACTATTGATCAATTTGGGAAAACGTTAGAAGAGCTTTTAGCGGATTTAACGCTTGCCCAAGCTGGCGATAATTTAAATGACAGTAGGATTTTAAATCAAGTTAACGAAAAAATCGCAATCAATACTTTTGCAAATGGGCTCAGAAATAATAATTTACAAATTATAATTAAAGCACGTAATTACACAAATTTAAGTCAAGCAATTCAAGGAGCGAAAGAAGAAGAAATAAATAACTGTTGCAATAGTAATGACCAAATCTATCAGATAAGAGAATATAAAAATTTTAGAGGAAATAATTTTAGAGGAAATAAATTTTTATCAAATAACATTAGAGAAAATAACTTTAGAGGAAATAATAGTGATAGAAATTCTTATAGGGGTACTAATTATAGGTCAAATAAATTTAGAGGCAGTCATAATAATAATAATAGATATAATTCTAGAGGTAGTAATAGAAGGGTATTTTATATGAATAGTTCTAATTCTAGAGTAAGTAATGAAAGTTCAGAAAATCCTCGTATATCGGAACCATTTTTTCGTGGCCAAACCTAACTCACAAACTTGCCACAATATTTTTTCTCTGAATGGATTGAATTTTGTAGAATTATTTTATAAGAATAATAAATTAACATTGTTATTAGATACAGGCGCTAGCGTAAGTGTAATTTTTAAAAATAAAGTAGTTATTAACGAAACAATTAATTCGTCAAAGAAAATGCGTATTAATGGTTTATGTGGGTCAGTAGTATCAGATGGCACGGTACATCTACCATTACAAATAAATAAAATTAAACTTCGTCAGGAATTTCAACTCTTAGACGGCCTTGCGAGCGACATTGAAATGCACGGTATTTTGGGATCAGATTTCTTCTATGATTACGGAGCTACGTTAGATAACGAAAAGTTTTTATTTTCATTCAATTTTTGTAATGTCAGACAAGTAATTCCTATAGTGTCGGAACAGCAAATGTACACTTCAATTCCGGGTAGATGCGAAATAGTTAAATATTTTAAAGTTCAAGTTAATCAAGACTACGTTGTCTTGCCGGGTGAATTATGTGAAGGAGTTTTTGTAGCGGGACTTTGGTTAGATCTAACCAAAATATGATACCTATTAAAATTTTAAATATCAGAGAACAGGAGGTTATCTTAAAAAATTTTAATCCAAAATTAGAAAAATTAAATTGCTATAATGTATGCGAATTTATAACCAAACCAACCAATTCTGTTAGTAGAGCAGACAAACTATTAAATTCAATAAATATCTCGCATTTGAATTCAGATGAAAGAGACTCTCTACAAAAAATTTTAGTCAAATATTCCGATGTTTTTTATCTTGAAAACGACCCGTTTACGGTGTGTAATATTTATAAAGAAAAAATTATACTAAAAGAATCAACAAAACCACAGTTCATTAAACCGTATAGACTACCCCATGCTCAAAAAATGCAAATTCATCAAGAAATAGACAAAATGTTACGCGATGGAATTATAGAAGAATGTAGGTCAGAGTTTCAATCACCTTTGTTAATCGTTCCTAAAAAGGGTTTTGATGAAAATGATGTTAGGAAGGCTAGAATTGTAATAGATTATAGACAATTAAATCAGCGAATAGAAGATGATAAATTTCCATTGCCTTGTATAGCAGAAATTTTGGATTCATTATCAGGGGCAATGTACTTTTCCCATCTTGACTTATCTCAAGGCTATTATCAGATCGAGCTTGACCAAAATAGCAGAAAATACACAGCTTTTGCAACAGATAGGGGTCAATATCAAATGACTCGACTACCCATGGGATTAAAAACAAGTCCCAGTGCATTTTCACGTGCAATGACAATTGCAATGTCCGGGCTAAATTACGAATGTTGTTTCGTTTATTTAGATGACTTAGTAGTTTTTGCAAATAATTTAATTAATCATAATAAAAATTTGGTTAAAGTTTTTCAGAGGTTGAGACAGGTAAATTTAAAGCTAAACCCGAATAAATGCGAATTTTTGAAAAAAGAAATTCTCTACCTAGGTCACCAAATATCAGCAGAAGGTGTCTCTCCAGATTCTTCTAAAATAGAAGCAATTCAAAATTTTCCAGTTCCCAAAGATTCCCAAGAAGTTAAAAGATTCGTTGCTTTCGCTAACTATTATAGAAAATATGTAAAAAATTTCGCAGAAATTGCCCAACCTTTAAATTGTCTTACAAGGAAAAATGTCCCTTTCATTTGGAATAACGATTGTCAAAATTCTTTTGAAAATCTGAAAGAGGCATTAACTAACCCACCAGTTCTTCAGTATCCAAACTTTGCACCTGAAAATGAATTTATACTAAAAACCGATGCATCAAATTATGCATTAGGTGCTGTACTATCTAATTCCGATGATAGGCCTGTTGCATTTGCAAGTAGATCTCTTAATAAGGCTGAGAAAAATTATAGTGTTATTGAGAAGGAGCTTCTAGCAATAGTTTTCGCAGTAAAGCACTTTAGACCTTATCTATTTTCAAGAAAATTTTTAATTTTAAGCGACCATAGACCTCTAGTTTACTTATTTGGTATGACAAATCCTAGTAGTAGATTAATTAAATTTAGACTCATTCTCGAAGAATACGATTTTAGAGTAGAATATATTAAAGGCAAACATAATGTTGTAGCGGACGCGCTATCACGTATAGATATATCTTCAGACGAACTAAAAAATTTGAATAAAGAAGTGTGCGATTCAATTTTTGTTACCACAAGAGCACAGTCAAAAAATATCGAAAATAAGCCATTAGGCAGCTTCAAAGATAATTCTAACGAAAGGACTGATCACCCTGGAGTTCTAGAATTACTCAAACCGCCTAAAGATTCGTTTAGTTTAGATATAATTTCAAAAAAGGAATTTGAGAAAATAAAACGTTGTAATAAAAAGGATAATTGTACGATAGTTGGAAACTTGATATATAATAAAGATTCGCGAATCATATATTTCTATCAGGATCCTCGATCATCATCAGACTTAGGTACGATGTTGAGAGACCTGAAATGTATTTATGATAAATACAAAATTCCGGAATTAATTATTTTAAAGAATAAAAATTGTGCACAATTAATTAAATTACTAATGAAGTTTCGTAATGACATAAAAAATATAGGTATAAAAATATCTATTGTTAAAGATGTAGAACATATTTTAGACAGTGAAACTAAACAAATTATCCTAAACGATTTTCATATTCTTCCTACTGGAGGACATGCAGGTGTAAATAGGATGTACAATAATATAAAAAAGAGGTACTTTTGGCAAAAGTTACATGGAGATGTAGAAAGTTTTGTAAAAAGATGCGACGATTGTCAACGGTGTAAGCATTCTATACCAAATAAAGAACCTTTATCTATAACCACCACAGCTTCGTCAGGATTTCAAAAAATTTTTATAGATTTAGTTGGACCATTACAAGAAGATGTAGAAAATAATAAATATATTTTAACGATACAATGCGAATTAACCAAATTTGTAGAAGCATATCCATTGAAAAACAAGGAAGCTTATACAGTGGCAACTGCACTTATTAATAATTTTATATTACGCTACGGCATTCCAGACGAAATTGTCTCAGATCAGGGTACTGAATTTTTGGCATGCATTTTTAAAGAAATTTGTCAAATTTTACACATTAAAAAACTTAACTCGACAGCATATCATCATGAGACACTAGGCGCTCTTGAGAACTCTCATAAAAATCTGGGAGCATATTTACGAATTCAAGTTGTAAAATTTGAGAATGCTTGGAGTTCTTGGGTTCCCTACTGGTGTTTTGCTTATAACACGACGGTCCATACAGAAACTAAATACACCCCTTATGAACTTATCTTCGGGAAACTTGCAAAAATCCCTTCCAATTTAAATTTTTGGGTAGATCCAATATATAATTTTGACGATTACCCTCACGAATTAAAATATAGATTGCAACAAACATGTGATGACGCAAAACATAATTTAAATATATCGAAAAGTAAAAGAAAATCTATGTATGATCAGGAAATAAAGTCTGTAAAATATAATATAGGAGATAAGGTATTGATAAAGAATGTAGTTAAAAATAAATTAGAACCACTTTATATAGGCCCATATAGTGTCATTGAGGAGAAATCTCCGAATATTGTTGTAAAAATAAATGATCGTATAATAGAGGTTCATAAAAATAGGGCAAAATTGTATCATAGTTAAAAAAAAAAAAAAAAAAAAATTCTTTTATTTTTTTTTTCTTCTTCAGGAGGGTGATGTAGTAATATAGCGTAACATTAATTAATTTAGGTAACACCCTGTAAATAAGTTATTTAAGTTTAGTTAAGCATATTTAGAAATATTGTTTTAATTATTAATATCATTGCAATAATTTATGTCGTCACGCATTTCTGGCGACTCAGCGATACCTTTGAACTCGCCAGAGTGAGTGACCGTAATTCAGGTTTTTTTTAATAAAACTATTAACGAAAGAAGATGTTTAAATTGAATTACCTGAAGAGAATAAGAAAATCCTAAAGCGATCTATCGTACCATTCCTGCGACCGACGGGGAGACCGAAGACGCTACTTAAACAGAGGCCGCACAACATACCGATCGATTGCGGCGTTTGGAAGAAACATTCGAAATGGTAAAGCTAAACCTTGCCATTATAATCTCCGCCGCCGATAATAGCGTTGTCACATAGGAGATCAGGTTATGAAGCGCGAACACCCCCTATCCGCCGCGGTCAAAGGATTCGCGGCAAAACTCGCTCCGAAATACTCCGGTCCGTATACCGTAACTCGTGTACTCTCACCGGTTGTTTACGACCTTAAAAATCGAGCCGGCAAAAAGCTCTCCCGTATTCACGTCAAAGATCTACGACCAGCCTACACATCTGATTTTTATAGATCACAATGTTTTTCGTTATACCTTCTTCTTTTTCAGTAAAAAAAAAGGCATAATGTCCCAGAGATGCACCGGAGAACCGTCCCATCCCGTCAGTGGAACTACATAAACCCCTGCAGATTCTTAGGGCAAAAGTGACGACTAAGAGAATGGGGGCTTGTCAAATACTGGCAAGAGACTTGCGGCAACGCTGGCCACCTACGGTTCCTTCCAACGGAATACCCCAGAGGAAATCAACCCGACCAGCACCAGTGTCAGCGCAGTCCAGGGGGATCCTTGCATCCACGGGAACTCCAGTGGAGGCCGAAGCCAACCCCAGCATCGCCCCTACCGCTTCGGAACGTCCCGGCCTAAGCCAAGTCTTAACCGTGGACGAACTTATGAGAACAGTCCGCTCGGGAGCAGATTGGACTCCCGAGATAAAGCGTGCTCTGTCCGCCCTGAGACCCGCAGAACACTCAACCGGCCGCTATAGAAAAAAACTGTTAGGTAGCGATGGGTTCACTACTCACGTGTGGCTTCCGACGTTGAGAGAGAAAAATTATTGAAGTTTTGTTGTTGTTTGTTTGTTTTCCTTTTTTTTTCGCTCGTTGTTGTTGTTTATTTTTGTCGGTTTTTCTACCGTCCGAATGTTTTGAGTTAAGTTCATTAGAGGAGAAGTATTTTCTTTTTTTTTCTTTCTTTCCCTCCGGACCCGAAAATATGTTTTTCTTTCCTTCGAGATTTACTCCTAAAAATTTATTTTTCAGAAAAAAAGAAACATGGAAGAAAGCAAAGATGGACACCTTGGATCTGACTCTTGACAACAAGAGTGCTATCGATGACCTCACGGCTGAATTGTTGGACGCCATGCGAGAAGGTGATGACACCCTGACCCGTGATAGTTGTACAAAGTCCGATACAACGACCAGTACAAGCGCTCGTCCAGCCAGCCCTTCCGCCAACTCCGAGAGAGGCGATGGGATGGGAAACAGTGGGTCACTTGCACTTAGGGCGGTGAAGTTTGTCGCAAGCTTACCCACCCGCACTACTTGCTCGTCAGCAGTTACGTATCGTCGTGGGCTCACGGGTTCACTTGTGTTTGGCCACCCAGGCTCAAGGTATCCTAAAGGCTGTTGACTCGGGGTCACTAGCCCACCAAGCTGGTGATCCTTAAACTTGTGTAAAGGTCAATCGACTCGTAAAATTGAGCCTCGGAACACCACTGCGCAGCGCGGTGGTGAGATTGAAATAGGTAGTAGTGATCGGAATCCTCCGGGTGACCGAGACCCACTGCGGAAACTGGTTCTTTCTTCGACGCTATTGACTCTCTGCTAGAGGAGATTAGTGATGAAAGTCTCGGGGACCGATGTGCTAATTGCTAAGCTAATTGCTAGCAGTCGTACCGATGATGTCTCTGATCCGCTTTGGCAAGTGATCAGAGATATGGTCCCGACTAGAGTAAGAAGCTCCAACAAGCGTGGTGATCCACCGACGATTGAACCACGTAACGTGAAAGAGAGAAGAAGGGCGAGATATCGACAGGTGCAGCAGCTGTACCATAAAAACGAAAAAGAATGCGCTAGAAGAATTCTTGATGGAGTGGAGGGAGTGCCAACTATTGAAGCGGACCCTGCTGAATTCGAACGCTTCTGGAAAGAAGTATTGGAATCTGCCCCTGATAGAATCTTCAATCACGTTCGGGCGCCAATTACCGCCGAGGAATGCGCTCTGCACAAGGTTCATAATGGTAAGGCTGCTGGACCTGACGGAATCACGCCTGCGGACTGGAATAAGCTTCCGTCCAGACTTCTTGCTATTCTCTATAATTTGATTATGGCGTATAGGCGCCTCCCTGACGAATTAAATGCGTCGAGGACCGTCTTTGTTCCTAAAAAGATAGAGGCGGGACTCAAACCTACACCTGCAGACTTCCGACCGCTCTCCATTTCCGCTGGAGAGGTGAGGCACCTGCATAAAATCTTGGGTTCTAGACTTGCGGACGTTGAGGGTCTACTGAGCGACGAGCAGCGCGCTGTTCGAAGGAATGTTGATGGCATTGCAGAAAACCTGTGTATTCTTAAAACAATCCTTGGAGAAGCGCGCCGCCTGAAGCAGACGGTGCATATGGCTGTGCTGGATATCAGCAAGGCATTTGACACCGTTAATCATGATACTCTCCTCAATGCCTGCAGAAGCTCTGGAATCCCTGAGGATATGTTGGTTTACCTTACCGACGTGTAAAACAACGGGCACACTGCCCTGGAGATTCCAATTGGTGGTAGAAGGAAGTTGAAGGTTAGGCCGGCGCGCGGAGTTCGCCAGGGGGACCCCTTGAGCCCCATCATGTTTTCACTTGTGATGGATCAGATTTTAGAAAATATTTCGCGTGATGTTGGTTATGAAATCGGAGGTCATCGCATCTCTTGGTTGGCTTTTGCCGACGACTTGGTTCTCGTGTCCACGTCTCAGGTTGGACTGCAACGTAACATCGACGATCTTAGTCGCCAAATCAGTCGTGCGGGTATGGCGCTTAACCCGAAAAAGTGCAAAGTCTTGTCTCTGGTAGCTTCTGAACGGAATAAAAAGCTGAAGGTTGTGACCCGAAGCATGTTCAAACTCAATAACTATCCCGTCCACCAAATATCTATGGTGGAACTATGGAGCTACTTGGGAGTTGACTTCATCGGCTCTCGGGTGGGTGGAGCCAGGGTGTCTGTGGGGATCGAATTGGATCGGTTGAGTGAAGCTCCTTTAAGACCACAACAGAAATTACACATTCTCAGGATGTACCTCATTCCTGGGCATATCCATGCCTTGGTCCTGGGGAAAATTACTGTTGGGGCCTTAAAGGGGCTCGACGTTACAATTCGTGCCGCAATAAGACGCTGGATCCACTTACTCAAGGATGTAGCCACGGGCTACTTTCACGCACCGATAAAGTTCGGCGGTGTTGGAATTCCCCAGTTATCACTGTATATCCCTCATCTGAGGCTAAGAAGTATTATGCACCTGCGTGATTCTTCGGTGCCCTCGGTCGTTGCTTGTTCTGGCGAGGCAACTTTCAAGCGAGAGCGCGATTGGTGTCTTGCCAGACTGAGGAACGTCCACAACTCTGATCAAACCGGTAGTCTGCACTTGTATTGGAGGCAGCTTTGGAACAATGCGGTGGACGGACGGAGCTTGAATTTGTTTGGCATGTCCAAATATAACTCGAGCTGGGCCCGTCGACAAGATCCCTACTTCAGAGGGAGAGACTTTGTTCATCAAAGCTGGGTCCAGTGCAATGCGCTTGCTTCTGCCATGAGGTGCTCTCGTGGTGCTAATAGGCGGCCGCATGGGTTGCCGATGTGTCGTGCTGGGTGTAGAGAACCCGAGACAGCTGCACACATCGTCCAACGCTGCTTCCGAACGCACGGCGGGCGCATCTTGAGGCATGATGCGATTGTAAGGGCTATTGGCAGCGATCTGAGGGGAAAGGGGTATACTGTGCAGTATGAAAGGAATTTCAACACCCCAAACGGCATCAAGAAACCCGACATATGTGCTTGGAAGGATGACCAGAACACCTATTTGGTCATCGATGCTCAAGTGGTTGCGGCTGATGCGGACCTTGATCGGGTTAACAGTGATAAAATTAATAAATACAGCACGGCGGGGATTGCGAGTATGATCGTTGATCAGCGACAAGCGGTTCGACATGTGACAGGGAGATGAATGAATTTGTCCGATGTGCGCTTCTTGGCTGCCACGCTGTCTTGGCGAGGTGTCTGGTCACCTAAAAGCGTGGACTCTCTACAAAGCATAGGTCTGACTCCCGCACTGTTGGGGAAAATTCCCTCAATGGTGCTCCGTGGGTCATACACTAATTGCCTGCGGTGGGGTCAGATGACGACACAGTGTACAGTGGTACAGATTGGTGTGGTGCGGTGGTAGTCTCGTCAATCCGAACCGACTGAATGATGAACCGGCACATGAGATTGCTGTGCTGCTTGATTTGTTGATAGCAGCACGCTTCAAAGCAACTCGTCTGCATCTGATAGCCAAATGCCTCGTCATCTAATTAGTGACGCGCATAAATGGATTAACGAAATTCCCACTCTCTTAGCGACCGTTGCGGAGAGAACACGTTCTCCTGTGTAAAGGGGTATATCGGCGGAAATACTTGAAAATTACGCACGTGAGTTAGTAGGTACGAAGTGTATTCCAAAGTTTTATAGCTTTGTAGTGAAAACTCCGTGTGGAAAACACCAGGAAGAAGGATACAGTGAAATTTTGGTTTGTTTACCTTTTTTATTAATCCAAAACTTGTTTTTCGGTCTGTATTTACAACAACACATCTAGCGGAGGCCGAGCTGGTAGTACAGCCCGGGCCCCAAAATATTTCACGTTAACAATCCCTAAGTCCCTAAATCGGAAATTTTACGAGTCGATTAAACACTTGTTAACATTTTCTAAGTCGGGAATCTGGCCGTGCGTGAGTATTCTGTTCTGAAGGAAAAAATTTTCCTTTGAAAAACAGGTTTTCATAGTTGTTCGTCTCGCGACAAAAATTCCAAAAAACTACCCCCCACCCCAAATTTGGAAAAAGTTATTTTTCCAGTGTCTGGTGACCTGGGGAACAACTTCGAAAATTTCACTTTTCACCCTTTTGTTCAACCCCCGGGGGTTGAAGGTGAGAGACTGGACGAAAATTATCGACTTAGACTGAATTCTTGTCTAAATCGACCAAAAGACAAAGTCACTTGCAGACTTTGAAGAATTTTTGGTCTTTTTGGACTTGGCTTGGAATAATTTCGGGTTTAACTTTGTCGACTTAGAAAGATTTTCGTATTATATGAAATTCGGGGAATTTCTGGTTTAGTGACTTGAAATTCCGACCGACAAGACACGTAACCGTATCCGCGAGCTGATATACCTCGCTACGCAAATTTGTCCGATCACAACATGGAGCACAGGAGAGCTTCTCTGCAGCTTAGCGGAAAGGTGACAACTAAGACTAAGGGTGGTACAAGCAACCACCCATTGAAGGGCTCAACAACAGCGAGCCCAAGCTCGTCGAGTGCGAGAATGTCGCTCCCACCCGGCAAAAAAGCAACATCTCATCGGCACCGCCCGGCAGACCATCGGCCGAGGCTTCGACAAGGCAGGGAAACATCACAAACAAACTTCGTTAACCGCCTCCAGTAATCCGGAGAGCGCTACCTCTGCCACCTTGTCATACAAAAACGTGCGAAGGGAACGACAGGACATCCTGTAATTACTGCTCAGAGTCATTTGACTCATTCAGAGCAGTCCGCACTCACGAGGAGCGTTCGCACCCAGCAAAGACGGCAGGCGCGAGTCAGACTGGTAAGTCAGAGACAGAGTTGTTGCGCGACATGGCTGTTATTGAGGCGTCACTGCCACCTAACAGCCAGGTACTCAACATTCTGTCGACGGCCACTGGTCTGACCAAACACCAGGTGCGACATCGTCGTGAGAAGCTGGACTACAAAACATTACTAAAACTTCAAGTCTCAAAAAATAAAAAGGTTTCGCCCTCCGCCCCAATACAAACACAGCCACTACCTCCATCTGCCAGCCCAGAAGTGGGAACATCTGCCACTGGCTCATCCACAACAGAGAGAACAACAACTTCGTCAGCGGAAAATACAAAAGTACCAACACCAGTACTTATAATACCAACTGCTTTAGTGCGCGAAACAACAACAACGCCGCGAGCAAGTAAGCATGCGAGAGAGGACGATTCTCCGTCCGAGGACCCCTCGTCCAACATAACCGCGAAGAGAGTACCACCACTACCGCTACAAAAACGTCGGTTAGAGCCCACTATTGAGGCACCCAACATCACAGCCTCAACGAGCAGCTGCTCGGATATGGCTCCTGTCAACGATCAGCTCCACAATTTCTTAACGCAACATATGCTGGAGCTGACGGATACTGACAGGAGGAACGGCGTAACTGACCTAATTCGTTCCGGACTTTCCAGTTCGGAAGAGGATCTACAAAACCATCTGGAAAAGTGGATCCTCTAAAACATCCAGGGTAAAGGGAAAAACAAGGGGAATGGTGGGGTAGTGGGTACGAATGAGGTAAATGCGACTGTCACGTCGGGCACTAGGCCCAAAAAACCAGCCAAAAAATACGGCCTGAGAGCTTCCGAGAGTTATAAACGAGCTGCTTTGTTCAAAAAAACGCAGGATCTATACTTCCGGAATCGCTCAGGCCTCTCCGATAAAATTCTATCGGGTCGCCCTTTGGACGAGACAGACGTGTTTCCCACTTTGACCCAGGTGGAAGATCTCTTCGGGGTTCTGTTGAGTGAGGAATCTCCTCTTGACGACGAGAGTGTCGTACTCTCGGGCACTCCTGCTTGCGCCGTACACAAACCAATCACCGCTGACGACGTGTTTGTCGCCAAAAATAACTGGGCAAACTCGGCGCCTGGTAGGCGCCGACGGTCTGCGAGTGGACCAGGTCAAAAAGTGTGACAACAAAGCTCTAAGCATACTTTTTTCCATCATTTTCATGCGGAACGTACGAATGCGGAGGTTCATCAAATCTAGAACAACCCTCGTGTTCAAACATGGGGAGCTAGCGAACCCTAACAATTACCGACCAATTACCATTAAACAATCAGAATGATGGAGTCCTAAGTGCTTCATTGCAGGCGGACTGCTGTATGCAGCTATTCAGCCGTTTGCAGCTTCCTGCTGGCGATGTTCCCGACAATCAATTGTGGCGCGAAAAACTTATAGCGGCTCCAACGTTATCGGGGCTGCAACAGACCTGTGAGAGCTCAGCCTCCAGGTCTTGGATAACAAACGTTTCCAAAGGATGGACGGGACGTGACTATGTAAAAGCCATCCAGCTACGGAATAACAACTTACCGGTGGCGGGTATCATGTCAAATCCGGTTGATGCCCGCCGATGCCGTGCTGGATGCAATAAAACCGAAACTATTTGTCATGTCCTCCAGCAATGTCCCGTCACTCACTGGGAACGTATCAAGCGTCACAATGAAGTTGCCGGAAAGATCGCCAAGCACGGCCGCAAGCAATGGAGCACTGAGCAAGAGTCTCATGTCAGGCATAGTGACGGCACAATTTTAAACCTGATGTAGTCGTACATCAGGCTGCGCGAGTAGTTGTGTGCGACATGGGAGTCAACTGGGAGACGTCCCAGTCATTGAAGACCTCCCACGCCACAAAACGTACCACCGTCTACAATAATACTTAATTTTTAGAGGCCACCAAACATCGGTAGCCAGGTAGGGAGATTGTTGTTGAGCCGATTGTGATTGGAGCCCGAGGTGTATGGCCTCGTGGTAACGATATGATCACAGCTCAAGGCTAGTTGCGTTCACTCGGCCCTCAAACGATTCACGCCGCTACGGACGTTCGGTATGGAGACGACGCTGAGCTGTCCACCAGGCCTGGTCTACCCGCAGGCCTGTCGGTATGTGCGTGAATGCGAGTGCGTGAGTTTTGTTAGTGCCGGTGTCCCTATCGGGGACTATATTGTCGGTTTTTATATTTTTATTTGTAACACGCCCCGGCCTGCGTGCCAAGAGATTAAACAATAGCTACCCAACATCAGGTGGCACATGTATTCATCAGTAAATAAATATTTTCACTAGCCAAATGCCTCGTCATCTAAATAGTGACGCGCATGAATGGATTAACGAGATTTCCATTGTCCCTACCCACGGACGACCAGATAGTGGGACAGGGAAATCCCTTAAAGCAATAGAACAAAAATGGACGGCAGTTTGGTCGGCATGCGAAGACTGGGCCAGACAAATCAAACATAGTTACAACGATAAAAAAACGGTAGCAATGTTTATACCACACACGCCAGTACGTACACCTCGCCTAAAAATACGGGAACAAAACGTTATCTTTAACAACAACGTGAAATACTTGGGACTCACAATTGACACGGGCCTACTTTGGTTAGAGCATGTTGAACAAAACAGGAAAAAATCCACAGATATAAGTCACAAATTATTTATCATTGCTGGTAGGGACTGGGGACGTAAACCGGCGACACTTAAATTTATATATGAGAACGCGGTGAAACCAATGCTTTTGTATGGAGCAGAGATATGGGGAGAAAGAGCTAAGGACACAAGACTGGAAAAGCAACTTGCAGCAGCGGAGAGACCCTTCCTGCTAGCAATAACAAAAGAAAGCATACAGAACAGCTCCCACATCGGCCTTACATGTATTGGCAGG
>CAJUYI010003968.1:0-20460 GCA_910591695.1 Galerucella pusilla | reverse complement strand
TAAAGAGATTTTAAAATGATAAAATTAACAAAAATATGACGTCTCAATAATTCTGATAGTTAAAGTTCGTTTCAAAGTTGATAGCACAGAGCACCTATAATAAACGTCTAAAAAATTAAGAAATTATGACCAGTTCATCCAGAAATCGGTCAAATAACAATAGGTAATAAATGGTCCGAACCCCAATCCGTGCTATCAACTCCAAAAGCATAATGGGGAATTAATTAGTTTTGAAGTTTTTATTCTGACAAGGTTTTTATGTCAAGTTTTGGATGATTTAAATAGTTTAATTTAATTTAATTTCTAACATGTAATTAATTGTACGTACAACAGATCCCGTGTCAGTTGCCACCAGTTGCCGAGACACGTTAATTTTAATAAAAAAAAAAATAGTTATGTTGTGACATACAAACCCTAAAAGAGAAGTTAGCAACATTAGGTTCGACAGTTTTCTTTACTCATGTTTTATTGCGTGAATGACTAGGGAGTTGTTTAAATTTACTTCCGGTTTATCCTGTTGTACAGCTATTAGATTATTTTATTAAATTCACTTTTACCATTTCTAGTTTTTGTTAACGTATTTATAGTTACTTCCTACGTGTCACGTGTCTTTGTCTCTACTAGCTAGCACGTGTGCGAAAAATAAATACAAAACTGTACTCCAATTACTTACATTTGGATTTTTTGGTGAGAGGGTCGGTGCTATGCATGAACATGGCCATGTACTTAGGTGGCGATGCGGTAATCGATAAATGGCCGAGGATTGGGAGTAAAATTTTGAGAAAGCGTCACTTCGCTAATAATGATCTGTGAGGGAAGGAAGATGACATAGAGAGGAAGAGATACTGGCTCTGTTTGCTATAGCATCACATAAACTTATTTCATGCATGACAGATGTAACTGTGTAGGTATCCAACCAAAGTTGAATTTTTCTTTTTACTAAATTTATTCAGAAATATCTAGAAATTGTGTTCATTTTAATGTGTTCAAGATTTGTCCTGTCGCTTTTCGTAAACACAAACCAACTTCATTTTAAAAACAATGTTTTTGATGTATTAAGTAGTTTAGCCACAATGTATAATTTACCTACAATTCGGTCTAAGCGTTCCCTTTTTAGAGCGAATAAAGACTTTTTAAAAACAATCGGAAAACTACTATTTTACCCAGATTTGTAACAAGACATAACAAACCGAGATAATCCCGTGTTTTTTAAAGAGACGCATTGCATAAATTCGATCTGTAATAAATATAAGAAGGGAAGACAGTAACAATTATTTTCGTTTCGTTTCGAACATTTTCGGACTGAAATTCAAACCCAGCTGTCTAGTTCTCATCACTGTTCCCTTTTCGAAAAAACTTTTACACATGGCATTCCTCTCGAAAATACAGGAGGAAATATGTGGGTCTCACGTTGGGTTTCGTCTCCACTTCCATATTATTTAACCAGAGGCGTTCGCTTGTCACATTAAAAAAAAGTAAAATGGCAGGTTGTTTTTGAAAATTTTAAACGGAAAATAATATTCTTATTTATTGGATTTAATGTCCTTCTACATATTTTTATTTGAATTTTCAAATACGCTAGAATAGGCTCTTCTCTTTGAAGATAAAAATTACCTGATTGAGGCCCGGTTTATCAATAGCAATTTATCCGTCAGTTAATGCTCAACTACCAGTTATTTTGGGAACGTCGGTTTATCAACAACAGGATAACTTTATCCCACAGATAAAATGTCAAATATTTAGTTGTCAGTTTCAACTAGGCAATCCAGACCACGTGATCTTTTCAATATGGCGGCGACGGTCAAACATTGGAATCAGTAACGTGTCAGACCTATGCGTGTCAGTTTTGTCCTTTTATCTCTGCGATTCTTTCTCTCAACATCTGCAGCCCTTTTTTTTACTTTCTGAGACACATGTCCCATATGTTGATATGGTACCCAGTCAGGGTGGTCTTTATCTTCGGCAGCAGGTTTGCCTAAAATAAGTTAATACCTACTTGAGTACAAATTAGGTATACTAGGAGCTAGAAGAGTTGATATGCTATTCAAGATAATATTTGATAAGAAGCCTACCAGTTATAAAGTGTCTACTGCAAACTTTCTGGTGTTTCAATATAGATTCGGTCAGATCGTCTCTCTTTATTGCCGCAATCCATGCAGCCCTGCGAAGTTTGGTCAAATCGTTTTTCTTCGTTAAAAACCTGTGTTTTGTCTCTGCGGGAACGCGATAAAACGAAACTTCATCACGATTAGAACGGCTTCCACAACCAACCACAATACATATCGAAGGCATTTCACAAGACAAACACTTTACTATTCAAAAATCACAATTTACAGCCAAAAAACAGAAAGAAAACCAATGGATAAACAAACACTCAAACACAACTTTGTTATTTGTTTGACCGTCGCCGCCATATTGAATTTATTTTGACAGATCGATGGATTGCCTAACTGGCGGATAGGTCGATATCTTGAGGTTAAGGTCTATTACATAACCTTACTTTTTTCTTTTGATTTCGTTGTGGTGTTGTGTCAAATTTACTTGGGTTTTGCGCAAAGTAAAAAATGAAAAGTACTATTATTACTAGAAAGAGAGGATGCAATTTCACAGCAGAGGAGAGAAATTTACTTCTAAAAATTGCAAATAAACATTAAAATGTAATAGAAAATAAAAAAAACGGATGGGGCAGCCTGAAAGTTACCCACTCTTACTTAACTGTATAAGCCCTTCTTTCGTACTCCAGAACTTGCACAATATGCTCGTCCTCGTCTCTATCCAGAATATAATCATTAAGAAAATTCATATTTATCAACAACCAAAAACTTTTCAAGTAAGAAAAATAAAAACACATAAACCTTTTGAAAAACATTCACCAATAACCTAATAAAAATATCAACTGATGTGACATGACCTTGTTCTTGTAACATCCAATGAGATTGCTTACATTCGTTCGTCAGCATTGCCAACTTTCATTATCTGTCAGTTAACAAACTAGAGAATAAAAACGAGTTGATAAACCGCTCCCAAACAAACTGGAACTTTATCTGCTAGTTACTTTTATCCGACGGATACTTAACTGATGGATAATATTGGCTATTGATAAACCGGGCTTCAAGGTTGTATATTTTATAAATTAGAAGCCCTAACTTTTCGTTTTTTCCACGCTAAAAATATAACACGTTTTTAGATGTAACAGATTACAGCTTAAGAGCTACTGGTCAGCTTTTGCAATGTCATAATGATACTAAGAGGTTCTAGGACAAACGAATGGTCTAGAAATCTTTGAAAACATCAAAATAGTTATTATAAAATATAAATTCAATACCTTGAGTCACCATAAGATATTTGTCAGTCCTTACTGACCAACATTTTTTTTGTAAAATTGTATAAAATGGTTATAGGGGACACCGTTGACCCACCGCGGCCACAAGGTCTCTACCTCCCATAGTAGCCGCAGTAGACATGCATGTAGAGAGCCTCTCATACCACTTTATACTTTCATAATTTGTATCTCAAATTTGCAGGTCTTATAAAACATGACGTCTTGCCCAACGATTCACTCGATGCGGATTGGAATCAAAATTTACTTGAAGTCTATAAACGACAACTGTGTTCAAACTTTAATAAAAATAAGAATAGAAATGTTAAGAATTTCGGCGTCACTAATTTACTACCTACTGATATTTTCACTGAGGCTGGAAAATACTGACCCATCAGCGTAAAAACTAGGCCAATATGTTGCTAAAATCATCTGCTGAAGCAAAATTAAGGTAAAAATAATGTTTTTCTCTTTAGAGCGATGTTTTTTTCAAGAAAGCGATAATAATTTTATTATATAACAAACAACAAGAATTCACGCTATATTTTTCAAAATGATAAATGTCTGAGTTGAAAAAGTTTTTCTGTGTAAAATAGCATCCAAGGCACAAACACAAAAATATTTTCAACCCTCCGAATCGCACTGTTTACTCTTTAGAAAATGACAAAAGAGCATCGTTCTTCTCTTCCCTCTCCTCTAAAATCCGTTTCCGTTCCGTCCATGATTTCGTCTCCAGCGCCATATATAATGCGTCATACTTGCCTGTCTATCTGTTTCCAAAGCCTTAGAACGCCCGCTAGCTACTAAATCAATACCCCGCCATACCTCTCTCGTTTCACCCCCCCCTTCGACATCCCTAATGCCGGGGCTCATCTTTACAACCACATTTGGAAAATTGAAAATTTATGCTGCACTTTTTAACCGAAAGATTGTGAATATGAATTTGATTTTTTTTAAGAAGTGATGAATTTTAATAAAACTGAATATGACAGTGAATCATATCATTATTGAACTAAAAAATATAAATTTTGACAGATTCCTATCACAAAACGTTTTAAAATATATTACAAACAATCATAAAATATTCTTTTCTATTATAACAGGAGAATGTATTAACAAAAATAATAATCTAGTTAAGGCAAAATTTCAAATTCCATTTCTATTTTTGGAACTATACGTTTATAGAAATGTATTAAATTGACAAATTAGCTCTTCCATCTATTTTTTAAAATAATCTTGCATTGTTTACAGACGCAAATGTATTAACAAATGTATTAACAAAAATAATAATATAGTTAAAAGGCAAAATTACAAATTTCATTTCTATTTTTGGAACTACCTATACGTTTATAAAAATGTATTAAATTGTCAGATTAGTTCTTCCATCTATATTATAAAAGAATCTTGCATTGTTTACAGACGCAAATAGTCAGATTGTAATGAACAAAAAAGTATATTATGAAAATTAGGAATGGTACAAGTATAAATCTTTGAGGTACACTCGAGTGTAAAGCAAAATACTTTGAATTCTTTGTTTGGTTACGATGATCACTCCAATATTAGACAAAGACCATATTAGAGATGACATTCTAGGCAGTGTTGGTGGAAACAAGATTGGTGGGATGAATTAATTTTCAATTTTATAAATAAATATGTACACATAGATTCAAAAGTTTTGCATCACCCTAAATCTCCGAAAAAAAAAATGTGTTCATTATAAATGGATCAGAGATTAATCAAATAATTAGTTTCAATAAAAAAACGTGTATATTTGTCAAAAATTTTTATTATCCAATAATAAACTTGCTTTAAACATAAAAGGTATTCTTAGAAATTAAATAAATTAAATACAAATTGATTCTTTTTAAAGAAAAGGTTAAGTGAGAACCTGCATGAGAACTTTTAATAAAGAGTATTTCCACCTCAAGAATTTATGCAAGCTTGGAGTCGCCTACCCATGCTGTTAACCAAACTATTGATATTCTGTTGAGGAATATTTCGCCATTCTTCTTGGGTCACATGAACAAGCTCTTGTACACTCCTGGGTGGATTTCTGCGTGCTGCCACTGCCCTGGCAAGCATGTTCTATGGGATTCATGTCAGGAGATAGGGCAGGCCAGTTCAAAGGATTGATTCCTTCAGTTTCAAGATACTCATTTACAGCTCTGGTCCGAATAGGTCGGGCGTTATCGTCAATAAAAACGGAGGAATTGTCAACAGCTGCGCGCCATAGTCTCACGTAAGGATGTAGAATCTCTCTGAGATACCTATCACCAGTCATCGTTCCCTCCTAATGAATTAATTCTGTGCGATCATTTAACATGATACCAGCCCAAAACATAGCACTTCCTCCTCTGAAGGGCGGCACGGGGCGAGCATGGGCAAGCTGAGCAACTCTCGTTGGATCCCGCCACACACGTATTCGATGGCAATCTTGTACCAAACAAATCCTTGTCTCGTCGGAAAAAAACACCGAATTCCAAAATTCTTCAGGCAAGGCCGCGTGTTCTTGAGCCCTCTGTAGTCGGCGAACTCTGTGCTCAGGTTGTAGTCTGGGCACTCTTATTGGTCGGCGACATGACATCTCAAACCTGTCGCAAGTATTCGTCTTCGTAATGTAGAGATCGATACTTGAACTCCCAACGCATGTCTCATATCTCTTTGGAGTGCTGGTATTGCCATGGTCGGGTTTCTTCGGATAGTTAAGTGGATATAGCGGTTCTGCCGCTGATTAGTAACACGCCTTCTACCGCATCTAGGTCTATCACGAAGAGAATTGGTCTGGAGATACCGGTTCCATACACGAGACACATCACTTTGCCAAACGCCAACTCTGTTTGCCACGAACCTTTGAGAATGACCTTCTTCAACTAAAGCCACTATTCTTGCACGGTCAATCTCACTTATGACTTGACGATTCATGTTTGCACTTAATATCGTAAAAATCAAATGCCTTGAATTTTAAAAGGATCGCACTAAAAAGGTTATCTTACAAAAAAAAACTGTAAGCATCTGTATATTGCAAAAAATATGGAACATATTGAAATGATAAACATTGATAAACAAGCCAACTAAAAATTGTTAGCGCAAAAAAGTTCCTTCGCATCCGAAGAAGGTGATGCAAAACTTTTGAATCTATGTGTATTTTAAGCAATAGACAATAACATTTATAGATTTTCTTTATGCTACTGATTCAGCACATGTTGAATAAAACTTCTCATTAAAATTAATTGTTAAAATATAAAGAGTATTGGTTATTGTTGGATTATCGAAATATTTTATTAGAGTGCCAACTGGCTAACGCCGGAGCTGCATTAAAAAATACAATAAAAAACCGAACGCAAAAACACGATAGAAAAGAACAGCTGGAACAGGTCGCCCAACAGATTTTATACTGTTGAGATGAATCTTGAATATTATGTGTATGTGTGTGTGTACCTAGAGGGTTGAAAAGACTTTATAACTAGAAACTGGAATGTGGTGGAAAAGGACATAATAGACTAAGAGTTAGCAAAGTAGGGTAGAAAACGTTCCAGAGCAGGATCAGGTAAATATTATCTTAACCAAATACGTAAAGCAAGTGGGTAGGCAAGTCTAGATTTAAGTTAGTAGCTTTAAATCTGTTTTTATACAGGTAGTGTTATTTCGTCTTTTTAATTCAAGATTTTGAGGTTGAAAATAGGGTTTCACTAAAAATGGATATGCTTTTAAACAAGCTTACACCGCAAAAATGTTATTGAGTACCTTTTATGTATTACTAATTAGGTGGGCCAATGAAAACATTAATTTTTTTCCTTAGTTACTATAAAATATATATAAGATGACGAAATAATAGTTCTGGTTTGAGGTTTGAGGTCTTATATTAATATGAGGAGGTACCTCAACGTGATTTTTGATTACCGATTTGAATAACACAAGAATTATCGAATTATCATTTAGTGAGAAGCAAAACACATTTTTATAGAGAATTTGATGCTACACAAAAAAGGGCTACTAAATTTTTTTGGCATTTTTACTTCATTTCAAAGCTATTCAATGTAAAAGTTAAATTAGTAATAAATTTTGATAGTTTTCCAATTTTTTAAAATATGTTTATGGAAAAATGGATAGGATTTTTTTTGTAGAACGTTTTATTGGCTATACTTTATCTGCATATTAATATTAAGAATTTAAACTTCACCAGAATTTTTTTTCGTCATTTTGGACTTCAGAAAAAGTTATTTTTTGCCCACCCTATACTCATAACAAAGTTCAAGGAAAAATAATTTGCCTCGTTTTCTTTTTCAATCTTCGTAGAAGGAAAAAGTGTAAAAATATTTAAAGACAAGAACATCCAGTCTTCAAAGATTCTCAGTGTTTGCTAACCTCGAAGGTTGTTTCTCTTCTGCCGTTTCAGGACCCTCTTATTTATGTTTTGGTGTTAGCGTGTCTCTTGGGGTAGTTTTTTGAGGTTTTAATTGCCTTTTCCTATATTTAAGTGGTTCATGTTTCTATTCTGAATAGTAGTTACACACCAGACAAACACTTCACACTAATCTATTATTATTAATCAAAATATAATTTAAAAGGCTAATTTCTGGAAATTATTACTCTACCGCTAAATGTCGGAGAGGAAATAATAACATAAGCATACTTTTTCTTTATTAAATGTATTGCTTCTGAAATACAGCGTGTTACCCCTCTTAATCAGACACCCGGTACAATGCTGAGATCAGAAAAAGGATATAGCATAAATATAACAGAGAAGACATTCCTTTCTTTATGCGAATATTATTCAAAACTTGGCGGATATGGTGACCGAAATGTACCCAATTTAAGCAGTATTAATATATTTAAATGAATTCACTCTATAGCGCGGTACATATATATGTTCCTTGGATTTCTGTGCATGATTAGATTACATAGTTTTTATTCAAATGATAGGTTTTTACGCCTGGGAACAATTAGAAAGTTTCTGTTCTAGTCAGAGGTCGGTATTTGTTTAAATTTGTCCACAGAAAAGAATTAGAAATTTTGTCGATAAAAAATAGTCGAGCCTGAAGATTGATAGTCGAGGCGTAGCCGAAACTAGCAAGCAGACGAGACAAACAGACAGTGAGCGATAGTTAGGAGATAGGAGATTTGCAAGAGGAGACGTAAGAGACTAAGCCTAAGGATTAAGTGGGGAATGGAAAACAATACCAGCGTGGTTCAAACAGAACTGGCTGGTATCTCAATTGCCACAAAGGAATTTCTGGCAAAAACATAACAATCTGCACTGATAGTAGACAAGCCCTATTAGCCTTGAACAGACAACGTGTTATATCGGGGCTAGTACTAGACTAGATTGCCATCAAGATTTAGCTGACGCCTCGGCAGATAACAATATTATCCTGAGGTGGGTTAAAGCACACGACAGGAGTAAATGTAATCGCATTGCTGATTCTTTAGCCAAGGAAGCAGCTGGACTGAAAATTTTAGGACCTTCGGCCTAACGACTTCGACAATTGCAGAACTAGCCAAACGTTTAACCCATGCTTAATCCCTTGAGGGATGGCCTACGTTTAACAGTAGGATTTCTGACTGGCCACTGCCAAATAAGGAAACACCTCCATACTCAGGATGTGTGAACAGGAAGATGAAACTGTCAGGCATGTCTTATGCGAGTGTCCGGAGTTATCGTCATTAAGATAGTGTATGTTCGGTGAGTCTTGGCCTACACCTGCCGATATAAAGGAGATGTTTCCTAGTAACTTGTCCACCTTCCTGGGAAGGACAGGATGGACGATGACCTAGGAGGATGTACAATGGGTCACATGTGGCCTAAGTGCCATGAGTCTACACTCACCCTCCCTACTCTACAGATACAGATACAGAAGAGGAGACATAACTTAATGTACAATATTTCAGTTTCTTTAAAAGTAACAAACAAACTTCTGGTTTTGTGATGGTGACAGTAAGTTTTAAATGAATTTCATTGTGCAATATAGAGCCTTTTGAAATGTAAACCCTGGAACTGCACAGTTGGGTCTCAGAAACCCAGAACGTCATTCATTGCAGTGTGACATGCGTATGAGTGGTTTGTTTGCGTCGCCAGTCTATGTAAATTTAGTCAACAGTTAGCCGAGTTAGAATACGGGTGTTTTGCTGCATTTTTTTGAAAGAGCGAGGTACGATATTCTCAAAACTACGAGCATGGGTTCCACAGACTCAAGTGTGATGTTTATTGAATCTATTTTCTTTAAACTTTCGTTTATTATTTCACTATAATGGCTTCAACTAGCAGAGAAAATCGTCGTCCATTAACTGAGGTGGAACTGCAGACAATTGCAGAAAAAAAGTTTTGCGTGTTCTGCGTGTCACATGCCATACTGCATGGAACATAGAGCTCAGCTATGCTGTAAATGCGAACATCAAGTTCCAAGAAACTGAAGACCTGGCTAAGAAGAGCTAAGACTGATAATGCCAAACAAGTTTATTTTTCTGTTACAAGTATAGTTATAAACTTTGTATTCGAAGATAATAGTTTGAATTTCATGTTATTTTTTTTTTCAAAAAAAATGTTTTATGTTTGGATATCATTTTATATTTTTTTCTTTTTTCAACAATATATCTCTTTGTGAAATAAAACACCATGATTGTATTTTTTTCCACGCAAACTACTAAAATTGGTTATTCCCCCAAAACCATCAAATATTTTAATTTTCTGTTTTTTTTGCTAAAAAATAGCTTTGGGTTTCTGAGACCCGAGTGTGAAGTTCTTGTCTCAAAAAATAAGTGTGATGTACCAGGGTTAAGAGTGTATTTCTATAGGTAAAACATTTTTGTACATTATTTTAAAAAAATTTAAAATGCTACCACGCCAATAATATTTTTTCTAATTTATTTACAAAATATTAACCGAGCAAAAGTATATAAAAATAAATTCCATATTATTTATAATGTAGACGAGGTCATTTTTCATCTAATCGATTCAACTTGGGCCTCATTATCAGTAATACGCCCTATATTGAACGCCACCTGTCTACGATTAACGCTGTCAGCTATTCGATTGGACGGATGGCATAATTCTCATTGAAATATCTAGATACAAGGCAAAATTAATGATATCGCCTGATTCGAATACCCTATCTCGATTTTTGATTAATTTTTACGATGCAGGGTGATCTTTTTCCGACCAAAGATAACAGGGGTCATTGATAAATAACCCAAGAGTTTATCATTCGAAAGTGTTTTGTTTATATGGATTTTTTTTTCGTTTCACTATATTAGATGTGTAACATTAATCATGTTGAGTGTCTAGGGAGGAATAAATCTTGATTAATTGTTAATAATAGAGAAGATTTATGTGAACATGTTTTCAAATTATTCCTCGCAATTATTATAATAGCAAAGAATACAAGAATCGAAAAAATGTAGGCTTTCATAATGGGAAGTATAACTAATAATGTTTCTGGGTTCAAAGATCATGGTCTATTAGGGTTGGACCCAGACGTTTCGGCAGCCATTGGAAGTGGGAGGAAAGACCTGAGATGACACTGACGTAATGTTACCTTTAATATTTGCTGGAAGACATTTTTCCTATACAAGTTTGTGCTCCTCAAACATAGTCTTCATGAATTGGACATATCTTGTGGGATTTTAAAACACCACACTAAATTTTGTTAACGTTCAATCCTTCTTCTTTTTTATTATAGTTGTTTTTGTTCTTACCTATTTATTTATCTGGCTACATGATGTAATCTTAATGCTTCATGTTCTGGGTAGAAGATATTCAGATCGACCATGATTCAACAGTAATACTTAATATGAATTGCAATGATCTATATTTGTTATGACAAAAAGATAAACGCACTAATTATATTGCTAATACCATTTTGAGTATTATTTATTAGGATTTTGTGATTTATTTTGTACACAGTAAATCCGGCATTGCCGCTCCCACACTTGACTGAATAAATACAAAAGATATTCAGGGGGACATTCATCAGTTCAGTTCCTCTCTTTTGACCTTCCTGTCGCTACTATGTCTTACCCTAAAATGCGCAAATCCCTCTCCCTACACTGACTATTGTTCAATCGCCCTAAGATTGCCATTTTGAGACAAACATTACAAATACTTATAACAGCTACAACAAAATTCAATAAATATAATTTGAGAACAAGAAAACTGACAATAATTAGCTTTTATTGATAAAATTATTTATTTATTATAAGTAAATTAAAAACAATTAAGCTACCTAATTCTGAAAAGCCCTTAATACATATGTTGATTTTAAAGTTTTGCCAGCAGATGCCTAGATAACTGCTAAATTCATTTTTTCTCAGACAAAAACCTATGTAAGCAATACAAATATTCCATTTGGTGGACTCAAAGTAAGTACCTACCTAGTGTGAATTTTGTTGAGTATGTTACCCAACCTACATGAAAGAGCCGACGAAGAGTGAACCTACTATTCCTTTGTTTATATACTATGGCCCGAGTTACTCTCTAATAATATAGCTTTATATAGGTGAAAGAATTTTCAAAATAGTTTTTTAGTCTATCCATTTCAAGCACACTCTTGTTTCTCTTTATAATATTTCGTATAAGTATTGTTTTTATTAGTCAATATATATTTCATCAACTAAAAATGATGAATCACACCCTACGAAGCAACCAACCCTCTTTAGAAAATGTCTACAAACAAGTCCGCTCCCTAAACTGCCATTTCACCAGAAAATGAATGTTTTCGTACATAAATCAACTCCTATAATACAGAAGCTAGAATTTATTCATCATCCAACAAAATCAATTATCAATAATATGTAGAAGATAAATATAAATGATAACTTCAAATACGCTACTGTTCACAGCACATAAATATTTTGCTTTAATAAATTTTCACTTGCTTTTGTATATAACAATATTAGAATGAGATTTTGGTATAATATTAAATGCTGGTTTTTAGACCACGCAAGCGCGGTAAATTAGGATTTCGTTACAAAAAATGTATTTCAGATATTTTATAAGTCATCCGTAAATATTAGCCGGCTTACAGTAGATTTCATGAGGTGTCTAATTGGCGTATTCTATTGCTACAGTTCAAGATCCATTGACTTCCTATGACCTGTCTGGACATTGTCAGGATCACGGATAGTTTTAGACCGTCAAGGGAGAGAAGTGTGCATCACGGGTTTTTGAAAGAGCTCACAGAGCACGAAATAGGTTCCTTATTCGACTGGTGGACTTTACTTATGCTCTAAGCAGTGGCTTGCGCTGATAAAAGGAAATATTTTAGTTTATTAAAAGATTTTTTGGGGCTCTGCAGCGCTTATGAACCAGCCGTCACTGATCGACTGGGATGTTGATCAGGTTCCAGCGCGAGCTGTTCACGAGCAGCAGGCTTACTCTTTGTTCCAGTATATACCTCACTTTATGAGTTTGGAATGAAAGAACTGTCAAAATATCTTCTGTATGTTCCTTGTGGTGTATTTATTATTCTTTTTGGTTAATTTATAGGCAAACCACAGTATTTTTTGTACTTTTATTTCAACGTTTCGGTAGCGTTCCACACATTGTGTGTGTATTAACGAAAAGGTTGAAGCTGCCAGTTGTTAGGTACATAAGTAATACTAAGTCTTCTTGAAAGCAGTAAATGTAGGATATATGCCCTAGAAGGATATGTGCCCCAAGCACGTAGTTCGCAAAATATACGCATATGGTCGCTCTTTCTTCGTTCTCGGGGCAGTGTGGGTGATCTGTTGTGCGATATCCATCGTTAGTCAACGCTCGATTACGATTTAGCAAAATATCACTGGAAACAATTAGGAAGGTAAGGTCTTAGTAAATTCTGATCATGCATGACTACTGAAATATTATTTTTTGAAGAATTACAACATTCTATCTATCGGAGCTTTAGTCTCCAATGTTGATATAAGTTGGGAATTGGTTTTCTAGGCTAGAATTAGTAGAAAAGATCATTAATATCAAGGAAATTCGCTAGGGCATATATCCCATACGAAATAACACTCGGATGATTTATGACTCAGTAAAGCAGAGGATATATGCCCTTCAATTTGAAACGAATCTCTACTAATGATTCAATTATTTCAGATGCCAAGAAAATATATTAGAAAGCAGAATATCAAACCACGTGTTTTGTGGTCTGAACAGAACTTGAGGGAAGCTATCGAAAATGTGAAATCTGGAAATATGGGCATCAATGAAGCTAGTAGGGAATTTAAGATACCTTCTAGAACTCTCAGAAGAAGATTGACTTCTGATAACACTAGGAAAGCCTCCTACTCTTGGAGTATCAAACGAAATTTGTTTAGTAAATTATATTAAAATATTACAACAGATAGGATTCGCTCCTATATACAAGAACAACTGTCAGATCAATTGCTTCCAGTTTTGCTAAGAAACAACGTCTAGGAAACGTATTCTCACAGCAAGGCGAAATTACAGAAACAGCAGGGATGCATTGGTTTTATTCATTCATGGAAAGGCTCCCGGAACTTTCCATAAGAAAACGTGCCAGAGCAAAAGGAATTAATAGAGCAGAAGTTGATGAGTTTCACGAATTGTTGAAAAGAACTCTAGAGAAGTATGACCTGGTGCAGAAACCATGGGCCATCTTCAATATGGATGAGAGTGGCATACAAATAAATAATAAACCAGATAAAGTAGTTGCTATGAAAGGATAAGCAAGTGTGTTCATACTCTCACTTCCAATGAAAGGGGAGAAAACGTGTCCTTGATAGCTTGTGCTGAAGGAAATTTCCTTCTAGATGATCATAACTACGTGTTCGAATTCGAGGATTTGCTTGTTCTAGAACCTAGGACAGCAGAAGACATAAAAATGTTGACAAAAATAATAGTTCTATGCATGATGCATTTCCAATACCTGACACCAACGAAGCTGCAAGCTGTTCCAAATCAGACTCACAGTCTCAGATGAAGAGCCGCAATTCACCAGTGCACAATCAAATGAGATACGGACGAAACACCATCTAAATATTTGCATGAAATTGCTCCATTGCAAATAATTTGTAACAAAAAGAATGCAAGGAAACAATCAGCAAAAATCATATCATCTAAAGGGACGAAGATGAAGAGAACGTACCTACATGTTCGAGTAGAGCCAAAATGGTAAAAAAAAGAAAATTAATAAAAACTCTGATATTAAACGAATCAAACCCTTGAAAAAAATGATGACAGCTTATCAGGTGAAGATCAACGTGATGATGATGCAGATTGCGTATATAGAATGTTTGGAAAACTACTATGACACAAAAGAACCTGTGGACTGGATTCGTTGTATTGACTGCCAAAAATGGTTGCACGAAACCTGTACCATGTATGGCAACAGTTGCAATAACTGTGTTCGATTGAAGAAGAGACAGAATAAAATGAAAAATGTCAAGAAAACCATCGATTTCTAATAGATTTAGTGCTGTTCGAAATATTCAATAATAAATGTTGATTTCTTGACACTCTATTTTTTTATCAACAGTTGATTTAGTACCTGTCTATCATTGAAGTTGTATCCTCTAACTGAACTGTGTCCAGGGCATATATCCCTATAAGGGGCATTAATCCTCAACTCATGGGGCACAAATCCCACAAATCCCACTTTGTAAAATTTTTCAATAATTTTTTTCAGTCGTTTTTCGACTTAACTAACCTGTTAACAATTATATAATTCTGTTGTGAACATCAATTCATTGCAAGCATAACACAATCCAGTAAGTAATTGTCAATATATTCAATGATATAGTGGCATCAATTAAGGTAGGGCATATATCCCAAATTTACCCTAGTTACTATTTACAATATATTTACACTTTTCTTTACGTACACAATATACACTGAAGGATGTCAATAAGCCAGGGTCTTCTTAAGAGATGATATAATATCAGAGCCTTTATTTTAGCAAAAAATATATGACATGATACAAGGTGGCGTGTTCACTTATTCGCCATTATTGCAAGAGGGAGGTAGCTGACAGTGCCAGCCTCATACAATTAAAAAAGGATGGTAAATTTAAAAGAAGTGTTGGAGAATGTCTCCAACACCAGTAAATATTTTTTGGAAAAACTCAAAGGACGATTTTAACTTTTAACGTTCTTTATTCCAGGTCTATCGGTAGTTGTAGCTGATAAATACCAACGCTATTGATATTCGATATCCAAATTGAACTTATATTTCATTCAGTGAACAGTGAAGAGCAGCGCGACATTTCAATATTGTTCTGGCGTTAGCAGCAGTTTTATTTGCGATATTTATTTGAATACCAATCGCGTCAATTAATTTAAATTTATGTATTTAGATAAAAATATTGTCTACTTTTTAGAAATAATTCAATACTATGCTTTTAGTGCGGAATGTAATTTATAAAATAATTTACGAGCGTCGGTGTATTTTAACAACTGCCATATTCGATTTTTTGTTGTATTATTTTCATTAAAAAAAATGGAGAATTGTGAATTTTATTTATAGTTTTATACATAATAGATTATTGGAAATTTATATTTATTGAAAAAATTCACGCAAATAATAAAAATATCACTCTATATAAAATTGTGGTGTAAAAATTGTAATCGAAATAATTTGTATTTATACTATATAGTGAAATTTTTAAAGAGTTCCTAGTTTGCTATTTTTTATACCATGTAACTGAACTAAGATGTAATCGCAGGTAAATTTGGTATAAGTTTTCTTCTAGAAAACTTCTAGAGACTTCTGGAAAGAAATAATAATAACTTTACTACAGCTTACACGCAGCTGAGTGTTTTACACTGGTTGATATCGGGAAATAATTGGCGATTAACTGAGAAGCTTGGAAACTAAGGAGTCTGTAGATATAAACCCTCTATACAGTGCCTAATTAGGAGTACATATTGTGTATACACTAGGTACAATACAAACAAACATTTACCCAGCGCTAAAACCGTATTGGTTTACAAGGATTATGGCTAAGACAAAATATTCTTAAATATTTTGGTGGATCTTACTCAAGTTTTCAGATTTCTTTTTTTTACAACTTGACTTCAAAAAAGAATATATCAAGATTTGTTTTCTCCTTCATTGACCAGCTGATCTCATCTCCAAATTCCTTGTAAGTTTTTCTTTCTTCTTCTTTGTTAATTTACTTTAAATATTGTTTTCCTTTGATCCTATAATCTAGCATTTAAATTCCAGGGTTTGTACCCTCTAAATGTACTTCAAATTTGGAGCTTTTATATATTTGGATCGACAACAGAAGTGGAGATTGTTATTTTTTCTTTACCCTTTGTAGAACCATTTCAAATTTTTTCGATTTGGATTTTTAGGTTCTGATGAAGAGTTCTGTATCTGTATCTGTAGAGTAGGGAAGGTGAATGTAGGCTCACAGCACTTAGGCCACATGTACATCCTCCCGAGGAGTTGTCCTCCTAGGTCATCGTTCATCCTGTCCTTACCAGGAAGGTAGACAGGTCACTAGAAGACATCTCCGTTATATCGGCAGGTGTACACCAAGACTCACCGAACACACTCTCTCTTATTGACGATAAGTCCGGACACTCGCACTTCCTGTTCACACATCCTGCATAGAGGTGTGTCCACTAGCCCCAAGTATGGAGGTGTTTCCTTAGTTGACAGTGGCCAGTCAGAAATCCTACTGTTAAACATAGGTTTTTCCTGGTCATCGCCAAATATTTCTTCGGCGCCAGCTTCCCAGGATGATCCTGGAGGTATATACTCACCGATTATATCAAGATTAAATATATTTGTATTACAATAACTTTTATGACAGTTTCATGATAAATTAAATGTCAACTAGACCCTTAAAATACAGTGAAAATAAAAAACAATTTTCTATTATTTAGTATCAATTTTTATAACGTATTTTCAGGTCTTAACTCGAACCTTTATAGCAACCTCCCGGTTCTCCTGGTAATTAGTCTTGAGCCTTGGTGGATACACGTTTGTGTGTCTTCGGTATCTGATTGTGTAAATGATGTATTAACAATTATCTGCATACGTGATCAGAATAATCGACGGACTCCAAACATGCAAGCGCCTCTTACCCAATTTTGTACATCTCTTCGGTTTTATTTTCAATTAAGACCCCTAATGAATAATAAAAAAGCGTGTTTTAATGCCTTCATATAAGATAGTATAAGCGCTGGAAGAATTTATTTTTTATTCAAGATTGTTGCGAAACTAATTGGTCTTATATACACGGTGGGAAAAAAGTAGGGAGCGTATAGAGCATATAATTTGTCTAATATGCGTTTAAAGCAAGTAATTGAATGATATTACTGGCAAAATAGTTTTTTAGTTCTGCTAAACTTAATATAAAAGCATAACCTAATGTTATTCGTTATATAACTTCAATAATTATTTATTTATCTTCGAATTTAATGGTTCCTAATGATGTCCTAGGTCTGTGCAATGTTAATTACTTAAAGTAAATCTCAGTTTTAGGTGATACATGTCAATAGGTGCAGTTTAATGCTTCGGACAACGAGCTCTATGCGCTAAAAATTGTCATGTGTTATCTCAAACCGAGTTTAACTTCCTTATACATCCCTCCCTCAAGACATTGAAGAAATGAGAGCTTAGGAATAGCTAAAAGGAAAAAATGAGTACCCTAGGAGGAGACAACAGAAAAAAAAACGAGAAACTGAAGTTATGTAGAAAAATGTGTTAAAACTAATCACGTCTCTCTGTACATGTTGTATTATATTGGATAACTAATTAGTTATCAATTCTACGTAAGCATAAATTAATTATAAAACTACTTATTGTGACTTTGTAACCAACAGGATATGAAGATATATAGTGTCATGTTAATAATAATTACAATTATTATTAATATGTAAATTTTGTAATTTGTAAGATTCGCATTAATGTTTCGAGTGTCTTTGTTATTTATATCAATGATTTTATCTATTTGATATAAGACAATGGCAAGCGATTGCTGTTAAAAGTAAGCGATGAATATTTATGTTTAATATTTCATGTCACTTCCATGACGTTGATTTTATTTAAATGTGTACAAATTAAAGAAAAAAAGATGAGAACAAGTTGAATTTTATAAATTCTTTTAATTAAATTCCATTGTCATTTTTCTTTTATGTCAAGCTTAGCATATTCTAAATATATAAAGCTTTTCAAATCAAATTGTAAACTGTAACAAAGTTGAGATGGGACGGATTTGGTAAAATTTGGCAGTTCTACAATTTGTTTGTTTAGAAGTGTGCTAGAGTCAAGTGGTGACGAATTATTTCAATAATTAGTGCTTTTAGAGAAGAAAATTGTCGCTTGATGCTAAATTGCTAAATTTATTATAAACAAATTTTACAGTTCCATTAGCTTAGCTGAAGTAGAGGGAAGCGAATTGACCCAAACTTTTCTTTGAACTGTGACTCTGAGGAGGCCAATTAGTGCTAGAAAATCGAGAAAGGACAAAGGTACTACAAATTCTTGATACGTCAAAAAATTTATGAATTGCATGAACAGCAACTGCCATAGAATCATTAAAAAAGACCAAAAGAAGACTGTAGTAATACAGGTTTAAGAAGAATTATATCTAAAAAGGAATCACGCTTTAAAACAAAAAATAAAAGACAAGTTTAAATGGGATCATACAGACCTAAATCAATGAATAAATGGAGTAACACTTATTTAACAGAAAGAAATAATTGGAGGATAGAAAATGACACTACAACTCGAGGCTGGACCGATATATGTGTCAAATCAAAACTCTTCCAAACAGGGTGAAAGAATAACCGGGAAACATGCTGGTACAGAACATGGATAGATTCTAAAAATGATAAAAATAACAAAAATTCTTGGACTAAAGCGTATAAATCGATTCACAATTTCAATTTATTCGAAGATTTCAATTCTTCCACTAACATAATGAAGAAATCTGTTTTATTCTATACAATTACTCTGATAAATTTCTTGTGATATCTTCAACCGCTCAGATATTTATTGGCGACTCTCCCCATTTTCCGGCGATCATAGTTTCTCTCCACTCGAGTTTATCCTCTAAATTCCCTCAGGCACTCCACTCTCACTCTCCAATCTGGTCTTTATTTTCGGCAGAAAATAAATTGCAATGTAATCGAATTTCAATGACGAAATAGAAAAGAACATCAATAATAGTGGAAAAGATACAAAATGTGTTTATTAGATTTAATTATTTATTTATTACAAACTCTATAATTATTAACAGTATACTTAATGAGGTGGATTAATGCCAAGACACATAAGTTTACACCGCACCCGCACGATAATGGCTGTTTGTTTGGACATTGACGAGGGCAGTTAGAACAAAAGAATGCAGACTAGTCACCACCTATTGGTACGAAAAGCACACACTACCTAGTACGTGTACATCTGACACGTTATATAAGTTCTGTTCCAACCGCAGTCAGAAATGATCATAGAATAGCTGGTCAAAGCAAACAACGAGTTTACTTTCCTGTAATTCCTATCACTGATTGCAATGGTCGACTATTCCCTGATCGTTTTTGACAGTTTCTGATTGCGATTGGAACAGACCTATAGTCTATATATATGTCTATATATGTATTTACCTTGGTCATTAAGTATTTTTGGTCTTGTGCTCGACAATTTATTTTGGTCTTTTCTCGACATTCTACAGAAAATATTGAGTCTGCCTACTTGGTTATTTGAAAAGCTAGATTTCTATTGGTCAATTTTCCAGTTTCATAATGAAAACCAGTGTTATAATGAGTATCATTATGAAATTGAAAATTGGCATTTAATTAATAATTTATAGTATAGGAGAAGAAAAAGCTTATATTTAGAATCATTTATTGAAATTTGTAAATTTCGACATATTCTTGTCCAGTTTTTTCAGGCAGTCTTCCCACCTCGGTGTGTAATATGCTATTTATTCCACGAGTACTGTTTTCTTTTCAATTTTAACTTTTTAATACAAGTTTAATAATTATCTAGTATGAAAATATAAAGTAAAGTTTCGCAAAAGGCTTCTTAATTCTTCTTAAACAGAATCATGATATGGATTTTCTTTAATTTAGAAATAGCATATTCCACGTGTAAAGGTAAGAGCTGTGATTAAACGTAATTTTCATTAAATTTATATAATTTCTTTCTAACCCCAGCATTTTACTTTTGATTACTTAGATTACAGAAA
>CAJUYI010003967.1:0-16678 GCA_910591695.1 Galerucella pusilla | reverse complement strand
TACTAAATATATATATATATATATATATATATATATATATATATATATATATATATTATAGGTACAGTTTATCTAGAGTCAGTATGAAATTCAAAGAAAGCAATTTCATTTGGATAATTGGGGGAAATCGTCGAATATAAATTTATAATAAAAGAAAGGATAGATGCATTTTGCCAGCACTCGAATATACGATTCCTTCAAGGAATAAGAGTGAAGTCTTCTTGTCTTAATCGGTTATTTAACATCGGTCTGTTTCTGCGACTGAGGCTAATTAATTATAACCACAATATTTTCAATTTTATTTTCACTTTTACCAAATACCTAATTGTATAAGTTATGAGTGTTAAACGAAAGCGTCTTTTTTACGGACCAGAGGACGACATTCACCTCCTGAGGGAGGTTGGAAGACCCGTCTCGATGGTCTAAAATTAAAAAAACTTTGAGGTTATACAATTAAAAACAGAACGAAACGTTACGTTTTCTGCTAAAAAGGTTTTCTTGACAATTTCTTTACGTCAACGTAACCAAAGAATACAGAATTTTATTTCTGTAATCTTTGGCGTAACTCCCAATACGGATACGTGTAAAAACTTATGACAAGCTAAAAGTGTCTAATAGCTAACCGAAACAAATCGACTTTTTGTTATTTTATTAAAGAAAACATTGGCCGCATTCAGAAAACAATAACGATGAGAAATCGGTTAGGTTACGAAAATTACGTTTCTAGCTTTACTGAAATTTTAGAAAAAATAAATAAAAACTCAATTTCAGTAACCATATATATAGTAACGATATCTCGGAAAGGGGTGGGCTGAGGAAATTCTGTTATAGGAAAGACCCATGTTAATTTCATACAAGCAGTATCACCTCCTGAATTTTGTAGCATGAATTTAGAAACACCCTGTATATTTATCACTCAACGGTGTGACCTCGGGTGTGACCATTTAATGTGTCATGAAGTTCTTCACTTCCCCTCGAGCTTCCCCTTATTGTGTAAATGATATTGTTCAGTTCATACATTGTTAATTGCGATAACTAATCGCATTTATCTTTTGATGGAAAAAATGGCGTCCGATTGATTATTTTCCGATTAGGTAGGTACTTATTGTTAGGATTGACACCGTTCATCACGAAATTTCTCATAGTTATCGATAAGCCTTTCTGAATGAGGCCATTAATTTTAACTTAACTTTATTTATTTAATATTCGTACTGCATGTTGGACTGCATAACGACAATTTCTCTTTCCTTTAGTCAAAAAATAACACCTTCAATGCCTATCTAAGATTCACTAAATTTTATAGTGCAGCCTTTAATTTTTTTTTAATAACTGTCCTACTCAAATTCCAAACTTCTAGCTCAATCAAATAGGTAGGTACTTATTTTTGACCAATACGTACCATCTAGTCTAGACTCACTTTTAAAAAAGCACAGATACTAGATAGACAGTAACCATAGATATAGAAAAAAACAAACAGTAACACAGTTTAATGCCTTAAACTCAGGAACTTCGGATATAATTAAACAAGTTTCAACTTTAGGACACTATTATTCGACAAAAACGGCATACCTACAACGCAAACGTTTAGGTATTATACCTTTTTGATTTTTTTAGTCTTTCTATGTAGGTATACGTAACCTCACATCTGGCATCTGATCGTAGTTGAGAATACACTACTTTTTAATTTAAAGAATTTTGGTTCTTAATAATTCATATCAGCAAAAAAAACTATTTTTAGCATACCTTTAATTTGGCTTCTGTTTAATTGTATGTTATAGGTCCTTAAACTACCAAATAATTGGAAACAATACACTAAATAAACTGTATAAACAATAATAAGTACAAGCACATAGTTTGTCAAGTTTTTCCGCACTCTCCCCCACATAATAAACGTACTTTACTTCTATAATAGAGACACATTAGTGCCTCTTTAAAATAGGATAAAGTTATGACGATATGATTGAAAAATTAACATTCACGTATATGTTCGAGCTTTCCCGAAACCGATACTGAACATCACCGATGTTAAGGCGGAGGCGAACTAAATCCAAATCGTAATAGCAGAAAATAGTAACCAAGTAAACAGCACGTGACTTCTTATTCCTCAGAAATTCATGCTTTTATCCGCGGTTTTCGATAGGTGGGAGACGGTATACGTAATATGTTGGGGTGGAAAGAACTATTTTGTGTATTTATGTTTGAAACTATATAGGTAAAGAAAGAAGGTGCGGTCAACAGGAACTAAAAAACCAGGTGGAAAAGTTTACGGGGTAGGTAACGTAACGACGAACTAAAATTGGTAATTATGTAGAGCTGGGGCTGCACTAAAAAGTAGTCCAACTTTTCTCGCAACCATGCATAATAAACAAATGATATATTCAAATGTAATTTTATGGTGGACGATGCTTCCCGTAAAAATAAGAAACAGTACCAGTGTCGTAGCTATGAGTTGGCTACGGGGGGGGGGGTTGGTTAAAAAAACGGTTGATTTTAAAACAATAATATACATAAACAGTTAGTTTTATTAAGAAAGGTAATATACACATAAACGTTTGGAATTAAAACACGAGAATTGCGACATTAGTTTATAGTTACATTGATGATTTTTTTGACTAAGTTTATTTATAACATTAGTGTACGACAGCGCTTTTTGGAAATCTCACACGAGTTTCCTAGCTGAACAATTTTATACACAGACGGATCTAAAACATCAACCGGTACAGGCAGTGCTATATCCGTTGGTAATCAAACGTTCTCTTGGTCCCTGTCACCTTACGCATCCATATTTACAGCTGAACTTTATGCTATTTGGCAGGCACTCCAGTTTTGCAGTATGGCAAGACAAAATCAAGAAACCATGATCGTCTGTGACTCTCTCAGTGTACTTGAATCAATTTCAAACCCATTTTCAGATGATCCACTCGTCAAGATAATATTATTTTCCATACATCACCTCCATAATATTGGTAAATATGTTAAATTTATTTGGGCACCAAGCCATGTCGGAATAAAAGGCAATGAAAACACGGATACAGCAGCTCGTGACGCTGCTGAGAAAAAGACAGTCGACATTACTGTTTTGAGAGCGGATGACATAAAAGGGCAATATAAATCTCTATTGAAAATAATGTGGCATCAAGAATGGAATCGAGTGAACAACAGCCTAACGTCAATAAAGCCCTCTGGTGGGCCTTGGCGACCTCCAGAAGCACTACCCAGGGCTGACAGAGTGAAGAAACACAGGTTATGATTCGGGCATACAGCATTAACGCACGCGTTTCTTCTAGGAGGACAAGACTCCCCGATATGTCTTCATTATGGTGAATTAACAACAGTGTCACATATTATATGTGAGTGTCCAGGATATGGAAATATGCGGCAGATTTTTAACATATCTGATATTCTCGCAGACAATTTCACGAACGCCAACAAAATTCAAAATTTATTAAAATACTTAAAATTAACCAACCTCTTCAATAAAATAAAATAAAATAAACATCTTCTACATTACTAAGAGCTTAAAACTTTAATTGTATGATGTAAACGTTTAGGGAGGGATTGTGGGCGAGTATGTTATGCTATGCTGGATAGAAGAAAATTAAAAAAAAAACGAAAATCATTCCCGAAAACCTACCACTTAGCATCTGAAAGAAAATGTGGCTACAATTGGACGTGCTGTTAAAATAAAATAAATGGATAGGTAGAGGCGGTCTTTATAATTGGCCATCTAGATCACCAGAATTGACCAAGATGGATTTATTCAAATGGGGTTATATTAAAAATACTGTGTATGCTACTCCCCCTACTGTCCCAGACGATATGAAATTTCGAACGCTTTCGCGTCTATAATACCCGATATGTTGAATAATGTTACAATAAGTAAAGCTAGAATCAGGCAGCAGATGGCAAGCATTTTGAGCATATGTTAAAGTAATTTTTAACGTTTTGCTTTCAATAATTTTTTGTTCGTGTCGTAGTATTTAGTATGTATTTGCTTTATTAAAAATGTGTTTATGTTTTATTATGTACTCATTTCATTGTAAAAAAGAGCTAGTGTCCCTCATTGTGAATATTTATTAGTAACTACACTGTTTTATTTACAACTATGCCAAGAGCATTCATTAATTTAAAATTTAGAGAGAATTACATATTGATGTTTTAAATCGATTTACCATACAATTTAAGAACATTGTAAATTGCACGAAAAGTATAATACCTACTATTCGAAAGAAGACATTTTTCTGAATATGGTGGATTATTAAAATACAGGGTGTTCCATTCAAAATAAGCCCGATATTACACATTGAATGAACTAATAATGAAACTGAAAAATCTGAACACCCTGTAAAGAGATATTTAGTGTCTACTCAATCGAGAGACACATTCAAGGAATGTCCAACTATTTAGATGTAAGAGAAAATTTGCTAGAGCTTGTTGAGTATATCAATGAGTTTCATTTTTTTCGAAAGGTTCACATTTAAAAAAAAGTCAGCATACCTCGGCACCATTATGAAGAAGTATTTTATTTTTTAGGTGCCTTCAGAAAATGCAATTGAATATAGGGTGTTCCATAGAAAAAAATATACCTTTGGTACGCCGCACTTTATTGGAACATCCTGTATATTTCAAAATAATTTTAAAATGTGGCCTATATGAATGTCCAAACTACTAAAGTGACAAACATTTTAAAACTTTAACCGTTTCGCTATAAACCTCCATCCCGTTGGTCGTGATTCACCCTGTATATTTTTAGTTTTTGTATTTGCGAAAATCCCAGATCTCCAGTCAAATATATGGGACTTCTTGTGAGTATAAAAGTTGTATAATATTTTTGAGGTTAAATGTACCGTTTTTTACTAATATTTGTATCAAGCAGGAGGTTTATCAAATAAAATAAACCAAGATAAAAATAATCCAGAATCATAAACAGTTTCCAACTAAGTTTATTTGAGGATTTAAAAAGGTTTAAACGATTTTACAATGTCAACACCTACAATGTGTGCTGAATGAAAATAAAAATAACCGTTACATGGTGTCCCATGATTTAAAGAATATAATGAGATGTATTCCCGCAGTTTCGTCCTTCAAATTACAGAACCGACAGTCCGAGGTCTGAACCAGACTCATCTTCTTTAGGTAATAATTTAGTCGACAATGTCCTGTAAGCAGTCCCGTCAGAATGCGTAGTTTTGTTCCACTCCATTCCAGGATCTGCCTATTTATGTACTCGAAGGGTAGTGTAGGGACGCCTTCGAGTGAAAGAGCCCCTGCATGTCTGCCCAGTACGTGTAGGTTTTCCTCTCCGCCCAGGTAGCTATATGGCTGATCTAGCAGTGCTTTCGGCAATGCCAAAAAATGGTTCAGGTCCGATAAATAAAGTCTCTGTATAACGAAAGATTTTCTCTAACGAAACTCTATCGTCAGAGACCAGCAGTGAACCATATACCTAATAAAAAAACCCACAAACCTCCAATGTTCGTTATAGATGTTAAACTGTCCCGCAGGCAGTCAGTACTTGCCGTCGACTAGCTTCGAGTCGAAGAAGGGGTGGATCCTTTTATACTTAAGTTGATAAATTGGGCGCCAGAGAAGTTAAAACAAGTACTAAGGGTTCCTCAAATTAACCCACAACTCCTCAGTAAGTTAAGGATTATGATTCCTCACTACAGGTATCACAAAATAAAACCAGAAAGTTCCCCTGATTAAAGAATAACTTCAATTATTGATTTGTTTGGACCTAATGTCTCTTTTCCAATTTATAGCATATCTACATAGGTCAAGTTTACAAACGTCAAAATTTACAAAACGGCACACAAAAGGCTGAAGACCGTAGAAGGTAATTCACCCAATCAAACAGAACAAAAAAATGTGGAAGAATATTACATAAATAACATTAACCAGACAATACTTAGGTGTACTCAACCCACTCAAGCACTGTTCTACGTCTAACCCAATCTCTCGAGTACTAACACCGGAGTGTCATCCCAAGGTACCGTAGAGATGGTTAGCTTACTTGAAGTAAGGAGAGTATCCAAGAATCATTAGTTAACGAATCAAGCTTAAAACCAAGTCTAACCCCTCCCTTACTGTTCAGAAAATTTATGAAATACCTAATTAAATTACAAACAAAAAGTTAAGTTTACTGAAATTACAGGTGATCAAGAATTATAAGCAATATCAGCTACAACCTACTGGTCGTAGTTATTGTGCCCAACAGACAAGATCCAAGTTCGTCTTCCTTGGCAGTTTAAATATTCAATCTAAGTTTCAAATCCGACGGAATCGGGTGAAATCCTGGTCATCGGGCCAACTGAACAGCTTAAAATCCTCAATCACATTCCCAGAACCCAGTATTTGCAATATTTTCCACAACGGGTTGCTAAATCCAACACATGTTGCACTAATTCAAAATGGCCACGAGGGGTTTTATAAACTCACAGACAAACTAAGTACTGCCTAGGAAGACGAACAAGAAGGAACTGACTGTCACGTCACAGCTATGATTTCTCGTCCATGAACCCCTGTCAGTCAACAGTCAGTCAGTCAGTCAACCCCTGAGGGCGATTTTTCGCGTCGCATAGAGTAGAGAGCAGAGCGGAACTGCGAATACTATTCGTAATTTACTATTGATTTCTATGGCATCTAAGAAATAAATGATTTACGGAGAATTTTTACCGTTACATCTGAACCCTTTTTTGCCAGAGCATCGGCCTCCTCATTGCGCCGGCACCCAGGTCAAAATGACTCTGTTTTCTTTGCCTAGTATTTAAAGCTGAGCCATACTAACCATTGGCTTGACCATAGTTTGGTAAATCCAGTAAATCTTTTTGGGGTTCATACCCCAAGATATTCCACATACCCTTCTGAGATTCCAAAGGGATAATCTGGCTTTGTTAGCAACTCTTCCGAAGTGGGCGTTCCAGGTAAGTTGTGCACTATGTTTAGGGCCCTTTGAAGAATATTAGAAACTATCTCTTCAAATTGGCCTCTAATAATTATTACTATATCATAAGCATATCCCTGCACATCTATCCCCTGACTAGATAATTCACCAAGGAAATCGTCAACCAGTAGTGACTACAAAAGGGGGGAAAGCACCCCTCCCTGTGGGCATCCCCTGGCCGCCATTCCCCTTACCGTGACTCCATTCAGTGATGTAGTGATGTGCCGGTTTGATAGTATACTTTTAATCCAGTAACGGATTGGATTGTAGATTCCTCTTCGCTCCACCGTTCTCCATATGAATTCTGGAAGGGCATTATTAAACGCCCCTTCTATATCTAGGAAGGCCGCCAGCGCTATTTCCTTGTTGCCAAGGGAAGGGCCGATTTTCCCCACTAGATTGTTCAACACCAAATCTGTCGATTTGTCCGTTTGATAAGCATACTGGGAGGGATTTAACGGATACTCTCGTAGCCTCCCTTCCCTAATATGCCTGTCTAGAATTTTTTCTAGACATTTCATTAAGAACGAGGTCAGGCTGATCGGACGATAGGACTTGGGAAGTGAATTATTCTTTCTCCGTTTTCCGTATAAATACAACCCTCGTCACTGACCATTCTAGAGGGATATACCCCCACGCCAGACTAGCTCTCAATAAATTGATCAAATGGGGTAACAGCTCTCCACTGTCATGTTGTAGCAGAGCTGGAAAAATGCCGTCCTCCTCAGGTGATTTGTATGGTGAGAGTTCGTTCACTGCCCATACAACTGCCGATGGAGTGACTATGTTAGTTGCCAACTTCCAATCTTCCTTCTTTTTGGGTCGTTCTGTTGATACCGTTGGAAGTGGAATAGGTGACAGGTCCTCCAGGGACTGCCTTGCAGAGGTCGTGTAGGTGCCGTCTAGGCATTTTAAAGCTCCAACGCCATGTGCCGGATAAATCTGATATATTCTGACAGAAGTTTCTCCTCCAGGACTCTCTCTTGGCTTTCCTAATCGCCGTATTGTACTCTGTTAAAGCCGTACGATATTGTTCCCATAATCCTTTTTCTTTAGCTCGGTTGAAGAGTTTCCGAACTTCTACTCTTTTCTTTTCCAAGTTTCTGCTCCACCACGGTGATCCTCTGTGGTCTCTCTTCTCCCTCAGTGGGCAGTTTTGTTGATAGGCCGATAAAATGGCGGTTTTTAATTGAATATTCGCCTCCCCTACCTCTGCTCTATTCTTAATAGTACCAATTATGTTTCCCAAGCCTTCCTGGAGGGTTGATCGATAACCTCACCAGTTGGTGCATTTTGGGTTCCGAAATTGGGCCTTGCCCCTGTATTAACGTCGAATCTAATGTGTCTGTGGTCTGAACAAGACGGCTCCGTAGATATGTGCCAGTTTACGATTTTAGTACCAATGAAATTCGTACTTATCGTTAAATCTAAAACTTCCCTGCGAATTTTATTCAGGAAAGTTGGTTCGGAGCCCCTACTACTAGCCCCTTCCTGATTATAAAATTATATAAAGACACACCTCTTTCATTTGTGTCCGTACTTCCCCAGTCCAAGTGGTGGGAAATTTGCGTCACATCCAATGATCACCTGTGTGTTGTTCCTCCTGCCGTAGGAGATCAGTTCTCGCACTACCGCTGGGGGATGTTCTTCTCTTCTGTCCTCAGGGAAATAAGCAGAACAGACAATGAGGTCCTTCCTGCCGTTTCCCTCTGAGGCTGAGAGTTGGACTGCCACCATATCACGGATGCAGTAACCTGCTAACAAAAAGTAATTTATGTTATTCCTGCTAAGTAAACAAGCCCGGGGCTTGAGGCCTGAGATGCTGTGTACTACTTTTCCAGAACAGTTTCCCAGTCCGCTGATTGGTCCTGTATTGGAAATCCATGGTTCCTGGATAAATACCACTTCGATCTTCTCCATGTCAAACCTCCGCCCAAGGACATAGGTTGCCGCTTTGGCGTGGTGAATGTTGGCCTGGAGACATCTTATTGTGGAAGCCATTGCGAGGCACCTTGGGGGAAGGGGAATTAGTCCCCCTTTCTACCTACCTTTTCCGCCTTAGAACCCTTTTTTGACTCCTTTCGTGGAGGGAGATTTTTTCCCTTCCTTTCTAGGGTCTTTTTTGGGTTCCGCGGACCCGACCGTTGTTTCGGTGCTGGGTTTCTCTTTCGATGCTCTTCTTCTTTGGATCGTATCAACATCTGACCGAAACCAAAATAAGGGCGGAACTCCAACCGCACCAGTTCCCTGTAAGATTCCTCTTCCAGAGAAAAGGTCCAGGTCTGACTAGGTCCCGTATTCACCCGGTGTGGAATAGTCCACTCCAGGGTTCTCAGTCCCTGGTTTGATATTCGCAAACGTTTTAGCACCTGCTCCCCCTCCAGCCTTTCTGACGCTTCAGTAGGATCGGTAGGATCACGGAGAGGGGTTGCCAGCAGCTCCCTCTCTTCCTGCTCCGTACTGGGGATTGTACGAGTAGCTGGGGAAGTGTGTGTCCACGATGCGCGGTTCGCGAGATATTTAATAAAACGTGTTTTTCATTTTTCAAGATGGCGGCTGAAGTGAAGCCCATCCCATGACGCCAACTTGGATTTACAATAAGGGGACTCCCCTGAACATATTTCAGACCATTTAATTAATATATTGACTAACTATTACCTCTGTGAATAGCATATTGTGCTCGGTTCATTTTATGGATTTTGGGAAGACTACTGTTACTTAATTTCGGCTATAGTTTTTTCCAGCTGTTTATAAATAAAAAGATAATTGCTGGAGGTGTTGCCTTTCATGTATGTCATACCCATAAACTTATAACCATAAAAGTGATACTATTTATTTATTCGAGTCATTCCTCCGCTCTAAGTATTGATAAAGTCCGATACCTCATTATTGGTGGTCCTTCGATTGTAAACTTCTCGAAGATGCTAAAAGTTATGGAGACCATGGAGGCCATTTAGTGTGTCCAATAATGTATTCCTTTCCCTCCAATCCTTGTCCTTGTGTTTCTCGCGAAAGCTTTTCTATTTCTGGTTCATGACTACTCACTTAATACTACACACGCTTCTTATGCAGTGGATGGCCTTATTGACACTCACCACAAACCTAACTTAACCTAACCTAGTAAGAAAACGCAATACAAAGCTATCTCGTAGTTGGCAGTCAACGAGTCATAAAAATAATATTTATTTTATTTAGTTTAATAATCAGAACGTACAATTTATTGCCTTTTCAAGATTATCAGGCTTAAGTATTTAGGAAGCTAGGTAATTTATGGTAGTAAAATCCAATGATATATTTTAAACATATACCGGGTGTCCAAATAAAAATGGCTTTAAGTCATATATCAGAAATGGTACAACTGACGGAGGATATCCGAGTTGCTCTAGACAACAACAAGAAACCGTAGTATGCTTTTGACAACACTCCTCATGAGGCTGTCAAAATAGTATTAAATAGGATAGGTGTAGACAGTACAACATCCAAATAGATGTCGGAGCTGCTCACCACTAGAGACGAAGACGAGAAAAGACATTGTCTCCAGCTGTACAACCACAGGGAGGAGTAGCATCCCCATTAATGTGAAGCCTGATGGTTGACGAACTCCTGTGTGGTTTGACTGACCTCGGAATATACTGCTAAGGATATGCCGATGATATTGTCATAACAGCTGGGGGAAAATTCGAAAACACCCTCACCCTCAATATCAACCCCACCAAAACCATCTTAATAGCATTCACTAAGAAAATATGGCGGGGTTGGCTGTCTTTGTTCATTCTTGCACTGCTTGAGCTATTGCTTGCTGCTTTTGCATGTATATTAAGTAAGGTTATGGAATGGCGGGTAAGTTCAGCTATCGGCTGTCTGCTTCCACGTTAGCACCGCTGGTAATGGGAATAACAGAATCAGGACTAAATGACATCCCAACGGTTTTGGCTTAATCCCAAAAGGTGTGCGTATTCGTACCGAGGGGATGTATGACAGTGAGCCTATCATCTGTCGCAAACGGAACCGAGATACCGGGCGCCCTCTCGTCGTAAGTAAGCTTTGTCATGGTAATGCAGGGCTCTGACATGATGGACATATTTTCCCTAGCTACTCGTGAGACTTTTTAAGAGAGTAAAGCTTACGCTCTAATGATGACTCACAAGAGGCAAAAACGCCCTGCTCGGCTGAATCAGTTGTAACGTCAGGTAAAATTGACTCCCAAAAACCCTCTTATGGGCAGGCTGTTTCCGGCAGCAAAGAGGGAATTTTACAACTTGAACATCCGACAATCTCCATAACGAGCAACCAACTGGAATCTCTTCAGTACGCTATTATGGTCGCTGTAGAGGATATTCCGGAAGGTGGAGTTCCAGAGCTGTACATTCTGGCCTGGATGGCTACAGGTCATCTGTGTAGATCAGGAAAGTGTTTCGTGGTTGACTGGAGTAGTCAATACCCTTTAACCATGGGATGGTGCCTCCCTGAGATGCGTCTTGGATGACCAACTACCAAAGCCACACATCTGTGTGGCTTACATACCTGATGAGGTCAGTCATAGATTAACCTCTGAACAGGTCCAGTCCTCACTAGACTGAAGAAAAAGAAACATGGTCTGTTAACCTTGGAGTGGACTGTACCACACAAGGAAGCTATACAGGCCCTGGTCAAACATGGACCTTCGCCATTGTCGATGGATCTATGGCCGAGCTGGAGAGGGTGGGTTTTAAACCTTACCTGGGTTTTGGGCAGGTTGTTTTCCGCCCTAAAACCAGGTCTTCCTCCCAACAGGCAGCAAAACCGGGTCCCTCGAAATAATCTGAGAAAATCCACGGCCCGGGAACGAGCGGAAACCCCCTGTGGCAGTGAGGAGAACCAAAACTCCTCACAAGCTTAGGGGTAGTGCACCGCCGGCACGTAGCCAAGGCACCAGCCAAACAAAAGCTGGGAAAGCTGGATTTCCCAAGATGAAGACGGCTAACGTCTCTTCTAGGAAACCAGCAAAAGAGACTGGACTTGGTGTCCTGAAATCGAAGGCCATTGTGGACTCGACAAAGGCACCAAAAAAACCAGCTGGGCCGGCGGCGAAAGGGGATCAAACCTCGTCAACAGCACCAAATACAGCATCATCATTGGCAGGTGCAGATGGTGGCATCTTAATTGACTCTCCGACTGATCCTTCCAATGTTTGAGGAGATATAAGTTTGCCTGCGGCACCCAACACTCTGCCACATTCAATTGTTTACAGGCAAACTTACAGCATGCCAAGGCCGCTTCTTACATCCTTGGTAAAAGGTTCAAGGACGAATTAATGGACCTTGCCTTCCTGCAAGAACCATGGACAGGAAACACAGACCGAGTAACCAGTCTCAGCAATATTCCTGGTGAGGTAATAGCCTGCCCTGGGGTGAAACCTAGAGCGTGTCTACTCATCAGGAAAAATATTAATTATTTTTTGCTTACAGGCTTTTGCACTCCAGATGTAGTAGCCATCCAGATGTACTTACCGTAGAAGAATGGTATGACAAACATAGTCGTCTGCTCTGCATACTTCCCAGGAGACATGGATACTGTACCCCCTCTTACTATACGGCGATTAATGGACTATAGCCAGAAAAACAGTCTTCAGTTTGCCATGGGCTGTGACGCCAACTCACACCATACATCGTGAGGCAGCACGAATATAAATCGCAGAGGTGAGTACTCTTTGATTATATATTAGGGGAAGGGCTATCAGTTATAAATAAGGGCTCCGAACCAACCTTTGTGACTAGAAACAGATCAGAGGTGTTAGATTTAACTATCAGCTCAAACTTTCTGAGCAATAAGATACGGCATTGGGCTTTATATACTGATCTTTCGTGTTCAGATCATAGACATATTCAATTCAACATTGAAATAGGCCAGAGGCCAGTAGTGGAATATCGCGACTCAAAAGCTACTGATTGGAGTGGATATAGAAATTCCCACAATTCACCACAATCAACAGTTGTAATGGGATAGATACTGCAGCGGAAAAGCTTCGCGAAGCAGAGATCTCCTCCTATCACGAATCATGTCCACTCAAGACTAAAAGATATAATCGCAACTACTTGGTGGAACAAATGCCTAGAAAAGAAGTTCAACGACTATTAAACCGAGCTAAAGAGTCAAGAAACTGGGAGCTTTATAAAACTACTCCAACAAGATACAATAAAGAAATCAGAAAGGCAAAGCAGGAGTCTTGGAAAAAGTTTTGTGAGAGTATTTCTGATATACCTCATAGTACTATAATTCACAAGATTCTCTCTAAAAAGTCGTTTGCCGAGATTGGGTCGATGAAGCGACCTGATGGCACTTCCACGACCTCTAGAAAAGAAGCGTTAGAGCTTTTGATTGAAAATCACTTTCCTGGAAGTTTGACTCTGGATAACAATCGACCTCCGCAGTTTGAGGGCGCAAGGTGGCCAAAAGAGATTGATTGGGAGGCCATAAAAAGAAGTTATCACAGCACCGGCAGTTGAATTGGCAATCAAATGTTTTCAGCCTTTTAAATCTCCCGGTGAGGATGGCATATTTCCAGCTCTGCTGCAAAACGGACTAGAATTACTTTTATCCATCCTCATTAAACTGTATAGAGCTAGTCTGGCGTGGAATTACATACCACCCAGTTGGTTGGCGGCTAGGGTGGTATATATACCGAAAGTGGGCCGCACAGATCCACATCCTGAATCAGACCAATTAGTCTAACATCTTTCCTGCTTAAAGGACTTGAAAAAGCACTGGATTGCTACATCAGGCGGGTAGCTTTATATAATTCCCCCTGAACATCCACCAATTTGCTTATTAAACTGGCAAATCAACAGATTTAGTGTTACACAACCTTGTTAAGAAAATTACACAATCCCTTAACAACAAGGAGATTGCGGTGACCATATTTCTTCACATTGAAGGAGCATTTGACAATGCATTACCGACCTCCATTGATTCAGCTTTGACTGAAAAGTGCATCAAACCAACCATTAGAAACAGTAAAGGAATACTCAATTGGACAAAAAAGTGTAATGCATCTATAAGCAGGTTGGAATGGACAAAATGTATTTGAAAGGTGAATTAAAAAAGAGAACGCTTCCGCGCAACCTGTAAAGGACTTAAGCGAGTTGTAGTGTATGTTTGTTTGATTTCTGTTGTAATTTGTATTGTATCTGCTTAACCATTTTTGTCGTGATAATTCTCTTGTTATACATGTTGATTATTGTCTTTGCTCGTAAATAAAATAATTGATATGAATAAATACTTGTAACTCAAAGGGCTTGAATGAAGATATAAAAAAAAAATGTAATAGAAAAAAAATTATATTTATACATTCCAATACTGTTTCAACTGATTTCTTGAATATTGTCAATAGATATAGTTTTTTTCATAAGTTTCCTATACCACAAACAAGCATTTACCTATGCTTCCGTGGATATTTAGTTTATTCGCATGATATTGTTTTATCTTATATGTGTATTGTCAAATACTATGTACATTTTTTTTCCAGAATAAACTTATTATTATTATTATTACCAGTTGGATATATGCCATGCTCACAAATAGGACAGCCACTACATCTCTTCAGGACGAGACCATTAGCTTTAAGGTTTCCAGGGGCTACCCACAAGGCTGAGTACCATCTTCCCTACTATGGTCACTCTTTATGGATAACTTGCTTAGCGCTCTCGAAAGAGGAGGTAGGGGTAGAACTGCAAACGTATGCAGACGACCTTGTCATCTTGGCAAGCACCAAGTCAGGAAGGGTAACATATAATATCCTCCAAAAGCACTGCACTTGGGATATTTATCTATTTTAAAGCATCTTTCTGGAGTAATTCAGAGGAAATTTTAAATAACTTATATCACTGGAACATTAGATATTTTATTTACATACAAAAATAATTAACACGTTCAATACTTTATTAATTTGTAATGGTAACAAAATAAACTAACATATAAGCGTATTTGAACCGATCATCTAATAAACTAAATTAAATCTATATATTATGAAAAAAACATTAGGCTAAACTAAAATATTTATAATTTTTTTTGGTATCTTTATCAACAACGCCTATGCGTAACTTTATAACATAAAACGACTACTATACAGGGTGGCCGGACGATAACAAAACAGAGCCATTATCTGAAACTTCGTCAACGTTCAAAAAAAAACGCGGAGTCCTGTCAATTTTTGATCAAAGGAGGCTTTTCAGTATTGGTGACATCGCCACTTTCACATTCTCAAAATATTTGAATGGTATTAGGGGTCAAGTAAGGTATAAGTACTTTGCATTATTTTTGTAATTTTTTTATCATATGGATACGATATGGACTCACAAAGATCGTGAAATTAGTGAATTCGTATAACAAAGCGAAGTTTTTGTTTGATTGTGTTTTTGAAAATTAAATACTATGGTTTATTCCATTCCATAGGGTAAATGTGCAAATGCAACGGTTTAGTTATTTAATAAAAAATATCAGGATAAACAGGTCAGTAGAAAGTATAGTTTGGCAAGTTTATCGTAAGCTACGCGGCATCGGTAAGAGGCGAGGAAACATAGCGCATATCTGTCATAAACGTAGAAATGGCGTACGGTACCTATTTTACCAAGTAAAACTGAAAAAACCAAGGTCACTCACAATACCAACGCCACTGGATAAATCAATACCAGTCAAATTGAGGAAGTGAGAAGGAAGAACACACGCACGCGCTTGCCAATAAGAAGTCAGCTGGTCAGGCCTTTCGATAAAAATCACCATATATGTAATTTGGAGGGTGTGGTAATTATGGTTTTCGTACAACGCCACCAGAGCTTGAAGAAGCCCATAACAAATTTGGAAAAGTGCTCATCTTTTAATATTCATAAATTGAAAAAATAATGTTAATAGAAAAAACCCAAGGAAACAAGCATATTAAATAATTAACGTTTAATCATATTGTTAATAATAAAAAGTCACTTTTCTAATTATTATCACTACATACTTAGCACTTTAGCTTTTCCATAGTTAAACGTGGCAATATCGAATGTTTTCGACTACATTCCTTTCACGGCTTCAGATAAACTTGCCAAAGAATAATATGTTTTAGAGTTGTGAGAAAATTTCAATACTGTAAAAGTAGCTAATAAAAAATAGACCGACTGTAGTTGAAGCTGTGAAGTTGCAGTTTTGGGACATGTTTATCTAGATCCTACGTTAAGCACAAGGCCATTTGCATCTGTGTCTGGGATTAATCGAACTAGATTCAAACTGTTTAGAAGAAGAACAAATTCTATCTGTATAAAATGCATTTAGACAAGAGCTTAATGAGGATGATTATAGGTCTGTTCTTCACAAGCATCACAGACAGTCTTTGACAATCCGGATTCGTCGCAAAGACCCTGAAACTTTCTCCCGAGAACGCTTTAGGTTCTTTGCGCCGAATTCGGATTGTCAAAGACTGTCTTAGTCCATTGAAAAGTTACATTTGGGGTTGCGTTTTTTAGAGGACGCAATTTTATTTTTTTGATGTGTAGGGGGGTCAGTGTAAAGCTAAAACCAAGTTTGTGGGGTCGCAACCCTTGTCCCACGGCCGCCATCTTGAAAATAGGGGTTGAAATGGTTTTTACGATATATCTCTTAAACTATTTATTTGGTAAAAAAAATTGTCAACATTTTTTGTTGCAAATTAAATTCTCTACAACTTTGGTCTAGTAACTTTTTGTCGTAGAACTATAAATAAAAAAGTTATAAGCGAAA
>CAJUYI010003966.1:0-20461 GCA_910591695.1 Galerucella pusilla | reverse complement strand
ACCCGGATATTACAACTAGGCAAGCCCCGAACAATGACGAACTGGCAGAGAAAGTAGAGTTGAAACCGAAAAGGGAAAACGATATTAACAGCCGAGTGAAGCTGCCAACATTCGATGGTAAAACGTCATGGCCGAACTATCTTAAGCAATTCGAGGCGGCATCAAAGGCAAACAACTGGAGTGAGAAAGAAAAAGCGTTGAATTTAACTCTTGCCCTTAGAGGAGACGCCATGGATATCCTCCAGACCATTCCAGTGGAAGAGACCGAAGATTTTGAACAACTCAAAAAGCGATTGAACATGAGATATGGCCTGGAACACTTGGAGCATCTGTACCAGTCGCAGCTGAAAAACCGCAAACAGAAACGCGACGAAACTCTGCAAGAATTCGAAGCAGACATTGCGAGGTTGGTGCGGTTTGCCTATCCATCGGCACCGGAGAATGTCATGGAATGTTTAGGGGTACAGACATTCATCGACGGAGTTCGTGACCATGAAATGCAGAGAACTCTACGCTTGGCTCGGCACAAGACACTGGTCGACGTACTCTCTGCAGCCTTGGAGTACGAAGCAGCTACACAGGCTTCCGGAGTATACGGCAAGGTGAGGGCTGTAGCAGACGAAGAAGTGGAGAACAAGCTTGACCAGATCGTCAACATGATGAAAAGCATCTCACATGGAAAATCGAAAGCTGCGAGATTTTGGAATTGTGGAGAAATGGGACATGTACGCAGTTCGTGCAAGCGACCGAGAACTGCTACAAACAAAGACGCCCAGCAGGAAAACTAGGAAGGGTCGACCTTCAGAGGGCAGCTTCGACCCGAAGACCTTCCAAAGACCCTCTCATTCTAATAGCCTCTCTGAAATGTCGCGATGATAGTGTATACGTGGATGGTGAAGTTAATGGTAGGAAGTATACACTATTGGTGGACACTGGAGCAACGAGGACTATTATTCGCCCCGAGACTGTCAACACCCGGAAAAGACTTTTACCGACGAGACTGCGACTCAGGACTGCCACAGGTGAAAGCGCCAATGTCCATGGAGAACTACCGGTGCAATTGGGAATTGGCGCAGAGAAGTTCACCCACACTGTCGTTGTCGCTGATATCGAAGAGGACATAATACTCGGAATGGACATTATGAACCTACATGGCTTCCAGCTAGATTTCAAGAACCGAGTGATTAGAGTAGGTTCTGAGGAAGTATTCCTTCACCCACACGAGGATAAGACTGTTGAGGTAGCCGTACAGGAGGATACAGTTGTACCCGCAAGGAGTGAATTTTTCACTGTGGCAAGGCTACAAGGAACCGTCGAAGAAGGAACACCGGTCATGATGGAACCATGGAATCATGATAAAGAGGTTGGTCGAGGAATCCTGGTAGGAAAAGGGTTAGTCATGGCTGCCGACGAAATACCTGTACGCATTATAAGTGTAAATGACCATCCCATAACTATAAAGAAGGAGACCAAAATTGGAACTTGCGTACCAGTGGCGTCAATAATTCATCAAACAAAAACTTCCAATGATGCCAACAATAAATTTGAACAAATGATAGCAGTGGCTGGACAATCCCTTAGCCTGCAAGAGAAGAAAAAAATCAGAGAACTCTTGCTACAATACCGATCTCTTTTGTACCAAAAGGAGGAAAGACAGGAAGAACATCTGCTGTCAAACACAAAATTGACACCGGCGACGCTAAACCGATAAGACAATCGGCTCGACGGCTACCACAGGCCAAAAGAGAGGAAGCGGAGAGAATTGTTCGCGAGATGGAAGAGGACAAGGTAATAGAACCTTCTACCAGCCCTTGGGTCTCTCCGGTAGTTCTGGTAAAGAAGAAGGATGGAACCACGAGGTTTTGCGTGGACTACCGGCAATTGAACAATGTTACAAAGAAAGATAGCTATCCTCTACCGAGAATCGACGATACTCTGGATACGCTGGCCGGTAGCAAATTGTTTTCTACCTTGGACCTGAAGTCTGGATATTGGCAGGTAGAGATGGATCCAGCCGATAAAGAAAAGACTGCGTTTACCACCGGATCTGGACTATGGCATTTCACCGTTATGCCATTTGGGCTGTGCAATGCCCCCGCAACGTTTGAAAGACTGATGGAAAACGTATTGCGAGGGTTGTCCTGGAAGACATGCTTAGTGTACCTTGATGACATCATAGTCTTGGGAAGGACATTCGAAGAACATCGAAATAATTTGGAAGATGTCTTCAAAAGGTTGCAAGCTGCCCAACTGATGCTCAACCCCAAGAAATGTCAACTATTTCAAAACAAAGTCAATTATCTAGGCCATGTAGTCAGCAAGGATGGTGTAGCTGTAGACGAAGAAAAAGCTGCTACCGTACGAAAGTGGCCAAGACCCACCGACAAGCACCAAGTTAGAAGCTTCCTTGGACTCTGTACATACTACAGGCGATTTATAAAGAAGTTTGCAGATATCGCTAAACCCTTGACACGACTTACAGAGGAAGCAAGGGAGTTTCGCTGGGACGAAGACTGTCGAAATCTTGAAAAAGCACTTGACTACTGCACCTATACTCGGCTATCCACTACCAGAGGGAGAATTTATACTAGATACTGATGCTAGCAATGTTGGAATTGGAGGAGGAGTGCTATCACAGGTTCAAGGAGGACAAGAGAAAGTTCTGGGATATTTTAGTAAAGTTCTTTCCAAACCAGAACAAAACTACTGCGTCACAAGAAGAGAGCTCCTAGCAGTAGTGAAGTCCGTGGAGCACTTCTATCAGTATCTGTATGGGAAGAAATTTGTGATTAGGACCGATCATGCCGCACTTAAGTGGCTTATGCAATTTAAGAACCCTGAAGGTCAAATCGCCAGATGGATCGAGCGGCTCCAAGAATATAATTTCACCATTGAGCATAGAGCCGGAATAAGCCACAGAAATGCAGACTCACTCTCTAGAAGACCATGCCCAGCAGAGTGCTCTCACTGCACCAAAACAGAAGCTAAGGAAGCTGCCATTCGAAGAACCACGGTGACCAGCGACGAATGGACACCGGAAAAATTGGAAGAGGAACAAGAGAACGATCCCGACTTGAAGAAAATCCGACATTGGAAAAAGGAAAACTGTCGACCTACTTGGCAGGAGATTTCAAGGTATTCGCCAACGATGAAATCGTATTGGGCCCAGTGGGACTCGCTGGTTCTGGAAACGGTTTGCTACAGCGAGTAATCGAGAACGATGAAGGTTCCGAAAGTAGAAGACAGTTGGTGATTCCAAGAACAAGGGTAGCAGCAGTACTGCGGAAACTACACGACAGTCCGTCAGGAGGACATCTAGGTGTGAAGAAGACCCTCCAGAAAGTGCGAGAACGTTTTTATTGGATGCACAGTTCCGAAGATGTGAAGGACTGGTGTAAGAAGTGCACTACCTGTGCTACGACCAATGGACCACAAGGAAGAAGAAAGGCTCCTATGAAGCAGTACAATGTCGTCGGAAGCCCTTTTGAACGCATTGCCCTGGACATTGCCGGACCGTTTCCACCAACAGCAAATGGCAGCAGGTACATTTTGGTGGTGATGGATTATTTCACAAAATGGGTAGAAGCGTATGCCATTCCAAACCAAGAAGCCGCAACTGTTGCCGACGTGCTTTTGAATGAGTTCATTTGCCGATATGGAGTGCCCCTGGAAATACACAGCGACCAGGGCAGAAACTTCGAAAGCCAGCTGTTCCAGGAAGTTTGTGAAAAGCTCGGCATGAAGAAAACGAGAACTACGGCTTTGCATCCACAGTCAGACGGAATGGTAGAGCGAATGAACAGAACTCTTGGCAAATACCTGTCTAAAGTAGTATCTAACCATCAGCGAGATTGGGACCAATATCTCTCGCTATTTGCGATGGCCTACAGATCCGCCATCAATGAGTCTACCGGCCAAACACCAGCAAAAGTTCTGTTCGGACGCGAAATGAGATTACCCTGCGACCTTGAATTTGGATGCCGACCCGGAGAAGACATAGCTGGTGCAGATTACGTGACCCAGCTGAGAAAAAGAATGGACGACGTACACGAGCTGGTTCGATCGAATCTCCAGATCGCTAGCGATAGGATGAAGAAAAGGTACGATACGCAAGCTACAGAAGGAGGTTTCCACGAAGGAGACAAAGTCTGGCTGCATAACCCAAGAAGACAAAAGGGTTTTTCTCCAAAGTTGCAGAAAGCTTGGGACGGTCCGTACCTCGTGAAGAAACGAATCAACGATGTCATATATCGTATCAGCAAGATCCCAAACGGAAAGCCAAAGGTGGTACACCGTAACCGATTAGCGCCATTCGAGGGTGACCACGATGAGGAAGTAAACCAGCTTCAGGAAGTAGCCGATCCTGCTTTTGTAGAGTTCATGGGTGCTTATGGTGGTACCGGAAAAGCAAGATTCGGCGTCACCACTGAGAGACGACAAGACATGCTTACCGTTCCAGAGGAATACTCACTGGCAATAAACATCCCTGCCAGCGTAACCGATGCACACGGACTGGCATCTCTGTTCATAAAGAAGAGTGGCGCCCGACGTTTGCAAAATCAGTTACCAGTACCAGGTAAAGCTCTGAAGCTGCAAGATGGCTCACGCTACAATTTCCACCTAGTGACGAGAAACACCTTCGACGAAAGACCAACGTACGAGGATGTCTGGGAAGCATTACGAAGCTTGAGGGAGCATATGTGCTTGAATTGGACGTGCATAGGCTAGCCATGCCCAAGATTGAATGTAGGCATTTAGATTGGCGAATAATCCGTAACATGGTAGAAGTAATTTTCCGAGACACCGAAGTGCAGGTACTAGTCTGCGGCCAAGCACGGGAGACACAGCCAACAGAGAAGACGGTCGCATGTTACTTCCATGCAACTGGAAAATGCAACAAGGGAACCAGTTGCCGATACAGTCATCTCGTTTCAGTTTCCTAGTTAGTTCCAGGAGGAACTGTCTCTTAAGGAGGGGGCAATGTTACGCGAGCTGCTGCATTAATGTGCTCAATTAGTGCCCCCAGTGAAATTCCCATATGATACGACTATGGCTCCTCCGCCGTATTTTCAAGAATGATCTGGAAAACGTAACATCTAGAAAAACCCGGCGCATCCACCAAAACTTCGAGTTCGAGAGGCTTCTAGAAAAACATACGTGCGAGTATAAATAGACGACGAGCATCGCAGCGGAGTCAGTTACTCAGTTAGTGTTGATACTGAAAGGAAGCAATCGCGCCTCGATAAAGTGACTCTCATATAAATTATAGTTAGTGTGTGTTTAGTGTATGATATAAATTAGTAAATAAGGACTGTATTTGAATATAAATCTGTACATATAAATTAATTGTAAATATAAATTAGAATAAACTTTACATACATTTAAACGGTTCATTATTGTGATATTTTGATTAGGACCTGCATTTTTTTCCATTTCTTCCTACGTAATGTGTTAGAAAGACATTAACAATCGATGACGCACACCAAGAAGGGTATTATTTCAACTCTAGTAGCACCTCGTAGTGACTGAATTCCGTTCGTTTATTACCGGGCGTGACTTCTAGTCTTTCTTTCCCCTTGCCCCTCAAGCACATACCGAAAAGTTTGAGCTTCAAGCCACGGACATTAAATATTTGACGTTTGTCCGGTTTGACGTTTATTTAAAGGTTAAGATTGTGCCGATTACGATTTTAACCTTACTAAAAATATCTAAATATGCAAAATTATATTATCAAAAATATTATAATTGAAAGCTGTTCTTCTAACAACACAGGAAATTCATTGGCATTGGCACATGACAAGTGGTTTTGAGGATCCTAAAAAATCGTGTTCGTTTTGCTCAAAAGTCGTGACGACTGAGGCACAAGGCACAAGTGCTTGAAGCCCAAATAAACGAAAGCAACATATAATACCCATAGAAGGTATTATTCCAATACACCTTAAAAAATATACTGATACCAAAATTGTTGATTCTGCAAGAATATATGAAAATGATATGCCAGGATCCATGCTGGAATTACAGGTGGAATTAGCGATATGGAGATATAAGTGGAGTGACACTGTCAGTGTTGATCTACCAAAATCATCAACAGAAACCTTGAAACGTATGTCCAAAGAATGCTTTCCCAATATAGAGATACTACTAAAAATTTTTGCCACAATCCCTGTAACAAGTGCTACGGGCGAGAGAAGTTTTTCATCGCTAAAACTACTAAAATACTATTTGAGATCAACGATGGGACAGGAGAGACTCAATGGGCTAGCTTTGGCATACATTAATAAATCTAGAGAACTTAATATAAATGATATATAGTTAAAACTTTTTGTCAAATGAAGGCCAGAAGAATTGAAACTTGTAATAGGTCTACTTAGATTATCGTTAATATAAGTTGTTGTATTTATGTATATACTATATTATAATACATTTTTTTGTCAAATTAAAAAACTTGAAGAAAAATTATTCAAGCCCCCCCCTTTGTTAAATACTAGATCCGCCCCTGATTCTGAGTACCTTTTTCGGAATATTTTGATTTGAAAATTGTGAAGTAATAACCGATGCTGGTATAAAGTAGGTATAGTACATTCAACAGCATTCTTGGTGTGCGTCTTCGTTTGTGACGTATATCCTACCAATCCATCGATTCGGAAAATGGTTACTCAACCAATTACGACACCTTCTATCAAAATGTGGTGAGGTTCCGTTGTGCAAAAAAAATAGAGATCTTCGCTTGTGTAATGTGGAACCTGGAAAACTGGAATAAACTTTATTCACAACCATATATGTAATGCTGTCATTACTAATAACGTCATTGAAGGTTAGAAAGTGTCATATTACACACCTCTACTTCCCGCCCTCAACGATCACATCCCGTCCTCACCTCCCACCCTCTAAAATAATGTGATCGTTAATCTATTTTAGATAAATATTTCTTATATTTAAAAATATAACACATTGATAAATATTATAATACCTATTTCTGGAGGGGTACAATCCATATTCTTCATCGGAGGACATTTTTCTTGATTTATCATTCGCTAACTATCCATCCGACTTTATCTGACATTTATTTATATTGGTGACAGTAGTTGTAAAATGTAATATTTTAGATGTGTTCAGAATGAAACAAATATTTATTAATTTTGATCGGGATATGATGGTTGAAATTAAAATAGTATACAAATCTCGGTAGGAAGTTTCATTCCTGTCACGAGATAATAGCTAACCTCCCGACAGTAATGAAACTTTTCCCACCTCGGTGTGTAATAAACTATTTCAAACTGCATTATACATAATCTTGATTCAATTATTATCTTCAATATATATATAATGTTTAGAGTTTTCCTATATCCATAGTAATACCCGACATAATACCATTGGTTACAATTTTGTAGAATTTTTTATAGAAATACGAGTAATTACTGTTATTGTGTTCAATACGAATATAAATATAATATTTATAGTTTTTCATTATTTATTGGGTGCAGAAAAAACAGCGTAGGTATGCAACTCTCATTTAATGATTATTATATACATGATCGTTGCATAATATACTAATTATTGTATGACATTCTAAAAAATAAAAATAATCATATCACAACCAAACGCGTTTTATTGTCTGACTGACGTATACTGTCTGTTTCCGCTCATCACCAAATCCCATAGATTATGTACGCGCTTTATGTCATCAGTCATTTTGGTTGAGCGCGAATTTTAAGCGAATGGCATTTTTATTCGAATAATGTTATCTTGAAGATTTATCTCCTGGGTATACAAAATTATGTTGCACAAGTTTTTGTTATTACTATTCCTGGATTCTCAAAGCATTGGAATTTGTTCATTATTGACCTAGGTTAATAATAGAAAACAATATTAACACCAATAAAGAAAATCTAGTTCTCAGTTGGCTAGAACATGCAATAATTATCAACTTCACAGCTATAGTGGAAAACATACATTATTTCACATTTTACCAAGGATTTGATCTACTGTGAATAGACATCAAATTTTTTGCTGTCTTAAACTTCAAAATATTATTGTCTAGTTATTTTTTCGTACTGTTATGGATAGGGACCAGAATTTTATAAAAGCTGGAAGGCTACCAAAACATTGAAAATATAAAAAAAACAACAAAAGAATACACATATAACATCAGTTAAATGTAGTTAACTATTTGTCCAACAGTAGTATGTAGTCTTTGAACATACAAATTTCCATACAGGGAAGAAAATAAAAATGGACCACTAGTTTGCCTGTCTTTGGCCTGGACTATTTCTGCAGCAGGCTCTTACTAAGTTAATTTTTTTGGACTTATTTCACGATGAAGTATTTTGGGATCTTATCAAATGATTCGGGTCCGATACCCACACAGCACATTACGTCCAATGGACGTCCATTTCAAGTCCAAACGTCCATGGACCCTAAATGTACGTCCATTGTACGTACAAACATGGATGCTTATTGGATATTTTATGTCCATTTTAAGTCTAATCATCCATTGGCGTTTGATGTACGTCCTTTGTACGTATGCAAATATGGATGCTTATCGGATGTACCGAATTGTACGTCCAATGGACGTCCATTTTATGTCCATTTCAAGTCTAAACATTCAATGTTGTTTGATATACTTCCATTCTCCGTACAAATATGGATGCTTATTGGATGTACCGAATTGTTCGTCCAATGGACGTCCATTTTATGACCATTTCAAGTCAAAACATTCAATGGTGTTTGATATACGTCCATTGTACTACAAATATGGATGATTATTGGATGTACCGAATTGTTCGTCCAATGGACGTCCATTTTATGTTCATTTCAAGTTTAAACATTCAATATCTACGCCATAATCATACAGTTATTGGTCTAAGCTATGTAAGTAAATCATCGAAAGCGTGGGCAAAAATAGTGGTGGGCGGACCACGACAAACATGTCCAATATCCAAGTCTGTCTTAATGTGCATTATTTACTGAGGAAAACCAAACTCTTTTGGTGTGAAAACATCATCCATTGTATGTCCGAAGATGGACATCCACTGTACGTCCAAAGTGGTGTCCGCAGGACATTCATTGGACGTCTATTGGACGCTAAACGTCCAATCGTACGTCCAAAGGACTTTCAAAACACCGAATCTGGACGTCCATTGAATGTGCATTGTACGTACATGTGCTGAAGATGGACATCCATTGTATGTCTGGAGATGGACATCCATTGTATGTCCGGAGATGGACATCCATTGTACGCCCAAAGTGGTGTCCGCAGGACATTCATTGGACGTCCATTGAATGTACATTGTACGTACATGTGCTGAAGATGGACATCCATCGTATGTCCGAAGATGGACATCCATTGTACTTCCAAAGTGGTGTCCGCAGGACATTCATTGGACGTCCATTGGACGTTTAAAACACCTAATCTGGACGTCCATTGAATGTAGATTGGACGTACATGTGCTGTATGGGTAAATGGAGTAGAATCTCCTTATTTTGCCATAATATCCCAATCTTATTTCCGACAATTTCTTTATGCTCTCCACCCATAACAAAGCTACCCTTCAAGGAAAGGATATGAGTTAATGGGTCTAATAAGGAATCAAACACTCTGAAAGCTTGAAAAAAATACAGAAGGCAAAGGATTATCATCATGTCGGGTAGTCAAGCACCTATTAAAGCAATAAGCTCTTGTGTAATCAGATCCAAAATGGTGTGGGAAGGACTAGGCAAACTCATAGAACTAGGCGAGAACAATATAGTCACCAAATAGCAGATGAACTATCAATGGGGGGACCGAAATACCCTTTTGGGGTATCAAAGACAATCAAATATTCTAAACTGGGTGACTACAACCTGTTGAGATCAAATGAATGCATAAGTCAAAGTAAAACTGCACTAAGAGTTTTAATAGGACATTTCGCCTGAATGGGCACCTGAAAAAACTCAAACAAGTGGGAAAAAGTAATGTAGATTTTGTGGCATGGAAGGAGAAACCTCCATCTACATACTTTCGAATTGCGCAGCAATTCAGAATCCTAGGGCACAGCCACAGCACCTGGAAGATAACTGGATAGAATAGGGACATTTTCCTAATTTAAAGCCTGCAGATCTCGCTGCAGATATCCCAAAATTCATTCGGGAAATAAGACTAAAGGAGCTACTAGTCTCTAAGAATCTCCTCAGAAACTAAGTAGAAGAGCAGTAGAAGTGAGGGGCGCAATAGATAGTTTAGGTCTCAGTGAATCTCACCCCAAAAATACATACATACATATACATGGGTTTAATAAAGCACTACATATAGTGTTAGTATCTATTATATTTTCTTAAGCAGATTAAAACAACAAGTAAATTGGAAATAAATTTTTTTTCAGAAACAAAAATTAGTGACCCCTTTTTTTTATATTCATACCAGATTTTTGTTTCTAATTTAAAGACACAGGTAACCGAGTACTGAGAACTGGCTTCATTATCACCCAATTGTAATTTCCACTTTGACAAGAACCTGCGCTAATCAATATTCATTTTCTTTTTAACATGCAATGCCTAAAGTTGATAATTTTGCAGGCAATTGAACAAGTGAATAGGCAGCACTGATTCTGGACCGTGGCGGAGGCGCTAACATGGGAATCTCCATAAGGAAATCGCGGACAACGTCAAAATTGACTCTAAAAGTGGTGGGGATAAATCGTGATCCACGCATGCGCTACGTGTCACGTGCTACGTCAAATGTCTCGTTGTCACGTCAAACGTCACGTTTCAGTCATCACGTTGTCACGAAAACGTCACGTCAAACGTCACTTTGAGATTTCCATGTTAGCGCCTCCGCCATGGTTCAGAATCAGTGCTGCCTATTTACTTGAGCAAACGCGTAATTATGTAGTTAAATGTATCAGACAAAAAATTCTTCTCGTGTCATCAGCAAACTAATTTTTCATGTACCTCTCATGGTTGTTTCTGTGCTGGCACACAAAAGATGTAAATATGTTTATGTGTTGTATCGGACGTCTACGACCGCTTTGGGAAATTAGTAACATATTATCTTAATCTAACCTAACAAAATATATCGATGATCTTTATAAAAACGTTTCTGATTTTTTTTACAAAACTAGAACATACAATAGCAGTAGGACAGCCGACTGGCAACGATGTTAACTATCATATATTTTGTCTAAAGCTATTAATTCAATGTCAAGGTACTTACACAAATAACTATTAGGTATTTAACATTAACTTAATGACGACTCGATATATTTAATATACCTAGGTACATATTACATCCGTTTTATAGCTTGTTTATTTTTCTGTACAGTTGTTCATTAATAATTTACGTATTTTATTGATTAAAACCTTTCAAAATTGTTTGATTTTTCAATTTACATAATATTAAAAGGTTAATTTCTATAGAAATCGAAATTTTAATACGCTTACACTTTGCCATTAACTGTTGGAATATATTCAATGTTAAATAAGTACCTAACAAATATTCGTGACGCGTAGAAAACGTTTTTATTTTTAGTGTAGTCAGTCAATAATTACCAACAAGCATTTGAATGTAATATTGTGAAATTGAACGTCTCAATGTTATACGTTAACCAGATATAACCTTTCCGTTACATTCACGGCTATCGGTATCAGTTAGAAAATAGTCGTATGCTAGTTATTTTATATTTAAATCTTAAATAAAGAAATAGGTCACAGATATTGGGAGTAGAATTATGCTACTGTAGCAAAAAAAAATCGGTGCCAGGTAAACCATGAAAATTATACAGAGTGTCCAGTATATCTCTGTTTACAAAAGTTTGTCCTAAGGGAGCTACATCCCTTTTAGTCCAGTCGGGTTAGCATTCAAGGTGGATGTGAGAGCAGTAGGCGAGATTTTTGAAGGAACCCCTCAAAAATATGGTTGTTGATAATCCGTTGCCTCCAGCGGCTTTTAGGCTGTGCTAATTGCACAATAACAGTTTATAGACAAAACAACCAAAATTGGGCCTATTTTTAGCCATTTTTTGAATTTTACTCGAAAAGTATTGAGTTTATCGTGAATATGTATAGAACCAAAGTTATGGAGCGTGAAATTTGCTATAACATTCCGTGGTTCAAAATGTGAAAATTTCATTCCCTGCAGCCACAGCGGATGAATAAGTAAAAAAAATTGAAAAAACAGCTGTTTTTCGGACGCAAAATACTAATGCAATTTATCGAGGAATGTGAATAATTATTTTTTCTCATAAAACGTTATTTATTCACGAACTGAATGCAACAAACGCGGTTTCGATATCTTATTTAGTTGCTGAGTAATATAATTGTTAAACATTAGGAAAAAGAAACAGATAGATTGAAGACATATGCCACAAAAAATTGTTTAAATTTATAATTACAGTAAAAGAACGAACCAGTAGTATAACTCTTATAAATTTCTTTCATAAATTGCCAGAGCTTTTGATGACCTTGAACGGATCGCTTTACGATTCATTTTACCATAGGCGTAGGTGGCATACGTTTTAAAATGATTTTGAACGTGTTAAATGTTTTTTCTTAAATATTGTAGAACAGTACACTGATGAGTGAATAAAACAATAGTCTTATACCAAATATTTATTGGTTTTTCCCTATTACAATTTTCATTTTGTTGTGATTTTTAAAATTTTTATTGACAAATTTTAATGTGTAATATAGTCGTACCCTGAAGAAAAGTTTCATTAAATATTTTATTGGAAAATCAACACAGGGATATACAAACTCTGTTGTTTGACTAATAGTTATGAGTGACTCAACAATATTATCTTCCGTAGCAACTTTCTCAAAAGTCATTTGGAATAATGTTTCTAATAATGAGATGTATTGTACAAAATTTTCATGCGGCATATTTGAGTTTCCAAAAGTATTTCTTCGTATTTTCATAAGTTCTAAGGTAACGGTATAAAGACGAATCGTCGAAATTCTGATACGCTTGTGAATACGTCTCACATACGCTGCATGTATGAATTTCCGAACATGTTTCAATTAAATAACCACAAAAGTAGCGAACAAAATTCTTTTCCAATAAATCATTTGTCTAAAAGTCTTTAGGCATTGCAGTATTTGAGGAAAGGAATATTGTTGGAATAGCCTTTTTTTAAAAGAAGTTTTATTTTATGAGGTTGCATAATCATTTCTGGTTAAAAATGAGCACCACATAAACGATGACTACTATTATAATTGTATAGAGTTTATAGTTTTGGCATCAAGTTAGGCCTATTGCATGCTTCGAGCCAAACTTTAGCTTTGAAACAAAAACAACAAATTAAATCAATGCATGAAACTAAGGCTCATAAATGTAATAGGAAGATCAAATAATAAAGTATTATAGTTTTCATGTCATCTAAATTCTCAGTTTTTTGAAAAATAATGCTACCTTTTAAACTAAAACGTATCAAATAAATAATCACCCCATTTCAATAATGACCGATAAGAAAGAAAGTAAAGAAGTAAATGAAGAAGAAGATGATAAAGCTGATATGGAAGAAATTATCGAGTTGACATGGTCATGTATAATTGAATCTTCAATGCAAGTGCTTACCTCAGATATGCAAAAAAAAATATTATACTTACAGTTTCTCACCTTTCTGAATCCTTTGGAAAAAGGTATAATTTTCCATCAGAATTATAATATTTATTGTTACATCCACGAACTACACACACAATACCCGTTTTCTTCTTTTTAATGGTATCCATTGCAAAAAAATGCTTATAAACTATAAAAATAATACCGAAAACCCGTAAAAATTTAAGCTGTAATAAATAATTCGATTCGCAAATTCACCACTGGCACTTTAGTTGGATCGCAGCACAGCACTGGCCACCGGATGAGATACTCATCCGAACGACGTTGTAGGTCACAGACAGCTCGGCAGTGTAACGTCACGAGATAACATACTAGTTCGTTACTATACTGTGTTATAATAATGTTTTTACACATACTAGAAGGTTACAGCTATCATATGCAATGATTTAATCAAAAATTTTTTCGGTTTAACTGACTTGTTAGTAAAATAGTGTTACGAACTCACTAATTCCGAAGCCGGTCCTGTCACAAACGATGAATGCGACGACCTTCTAGAACTATTGTTTCGCAGGTAATAACGAGACTATTCTCGAACAGCGTGGAAGGCGTACAATGGTTTGTCGCGAATGTTCTGAAGCTGCGGAGAGAGCTATATATATGAGGACTTCGAGTGAGTCGGGGAGTTGTTCAGTATACAGTGAATCGGTAAACAGTTTCAGTATACAGTGAGTGAACAGAAGTGAATATAAATAGTGTTGAATATAAATTAGGACAATTATAATACCGAGTGTAGATAAATTAATAGACATTAAGTAGTGTGTATATAAATTAAGATTATTATAGTGTGTAAGTGTTTCTTTAATAAATCGATAGTAATTAGCCATAGTGAGTGTATAATTTTATCCCACGGTAAAAACTGTTTAAATAAATAAGAAAAACATTACAATAGGTTCACATTTTACCCTAGTAACAGTTGAGCTATCTGTGCGGTTTTTATTTCAATTGAAATCTGAAAGTATCCACTTAAAGGACTTGGAAAAACAAAACTTTTGGCGCTTTGAACATTCAATTCGGACCATTTAATCCCAAACTTAATCAACGATTCTCGGCAAACGATTAACAGGCTAACGAAAAAAAAAAATACTGTCATTCAGGTCCTTCTGCATACTTTCCAGATATTTTTTAACGCACCTACATTTCATAATTTATCAACAATTAAATCAAATGAAGAGAGAATGTGCGCGGAAGATGCTCTTGGCGCTGTGATTCCGAGGGGAGGGCATGCCTAAGTATAGCGGCGAGAGGTTGAATCGGACCTGCATGTAAGTTAAAGCCTCCAAATATCCTATAAGTCCTCCAGGAAATAGGATTAAAGGAGCTACTAGACTCTAAGAATTTCCTCAGAAGCTAAGTAGAAGTAAAGGGGGACAATAGGTCTTTTAGGTCTCAATAAACATACATACTTTAAGTGACGGATATAGGAACTCTTGAAGCTAAGCAGTATTCATTTTCTGCGGCTTTATGTTTTTATATAATACGTACCAAACATTATTGAACATAACCGTAGCCATTTATTTTTGACTTTAACTAGCCCATACATTTTCTGTAGATTTTTTTGTTTACATCTAAATTACTAAAAACAAATGCATATAAATGTTTTTATTTATTTCAGCATAAGACTAATATCCACCCACCAGAAGAGCACCCATCTTTTTCGGACGCCACTGCATCTAAAGGGGTATGTACACTATTTTTCACATTACTGATTCATCAGAATAAATTTATTATTATAGACTGAGTCTGGTTATTGATGGAAAGACGCGGACTTTAACTACTGATATTATAATGGATTTAGAAATGTTCGTGTTATTGAATATTTATTGAACAATTATTATTAAATTATACTATGATTATTAATCTCGGGTTTTCAACCCGGCAATAATTAACATAAATATGGACGTTGGTAAATACGCATGTTAAGGATTTCACGAGTAATGTTGAAGGTGTGGAGAATTACATCTTTTTATAGGGGTATAAATTTATTGGGGGGTGAAACTAAACCTATTGCTGAGACTATAAATTGGGTTATTTTGACAGTTTCTTGGTGCCACATTAATAATTATGTTACCTTTTTTTAATAACATAAATTCTTTTCTGATGTAATAACTTTGTTCGCGCTTACACATATCGGAAAAAGTTAAAGCTTAAGTTCTAAATAGAAAACAGACGCATACACAATTTTTAGCTTCGCTCTCCTAATGCCGCCCTTTTGTAAGGCCGCCTCATGCAGTTGCCTTCCTGCATAATAGTACCGCACGACCCTGTCCTCTCTTCCACTTCACCAACCCCTTATTATTGAATAGGGAATATACCATGTGCGGTACACAATTATAAAGGCCTTTAGATGGAGTATTCAGAAATACTGATTGTTCACGATTTTTTTCGATATTTACACCATCTTTGCAAAAAAGTCTTAATTTAAAGTACAACACCTCTTAAAAAGTGAAACGCAACGCCTATGGTTTGCTAATGTATCATTTTCTCAGTCACATCAAAAGTAAATTAGAGATTAAAACGAAATTATTTGTCGAACTATTAGTAGGTATCAATTTAAAAGTTCCGGAATTTACTGTCTGGACTCCATAAAAAATATAAATTTCCTATTATGATATAATTTTAAAAGTCTAATACGTAAATAAATACATTCTTATGGAATAAAGTGGGTCATTAAAGAGTCACAAAAAAATAGTCTCGATATCTCGATAAAAAGCTCTGCCTAACTTGTAGATCCGTGATCAAGTACTTACAATATTTTAAAAATATTGTCTGGAATACAGAAAAACTGTAAAATTATGGGTAGACGTCAAAGATAATGGCTTAATATTATTATAAATTATAACGCCATACAAATTATTTGGAAAGTACTGTTCAAATGACAGAGACCATTCACTAAGAAGCACCAACTACTTCTCGGGATATATGCCCCAACAGACATTGAATCGCATTTCTAAGTTAAACGGGATCGGATATCTACCAGAAAATGTAATTAGGTAAATGGGAAATTATGATTTGGATAGTAATATGTGTTCCTCTTCTATCCAGTAATCTTCCAGGTGCTGTGCCCTCGTGCAATTCGAAAGTTTGTGGACGGAGGTTACTTCTTCCACGCCACAAAATCTACATTCTTCTTGCTCCACTATTTTGAGCTTTTTCAGGTGTCCATTCAGGCGACAATGTCCTGTAAGGATTCCTGTTAAAACTCTTAGAGCAGTTTTACTTTGACTTATGCATTCATTTGATCTCAACAGGTTGTAGTCACCCAGAAGAGTCTTTGATTGTATAAGCCCTACTAGATATTTCCAATGGTCAGATCTTCACTTTTTTGGCTTTACCTATTTCTTCCAATATTACATTGGAGCTGATTCCGCAGAAGGGTTCAGGCTCCCTAAGGGGTATTTCTTTCCCCCTCTTTGCTAGTTCATCTGCTATTTCATTTCCTTCTATTTCAGTGTGTCCCGGAATCCACAGTAAGGTGACTATATTGTTCTCGTCTAGTTCATTGAGTTTGCCTAGGCATTTCCACACCATTTTGGGACTGAATAGATAAGAGCTCAGTGCTTTAATGGCTACTTGACTATCCGACATTATGATAATCCTTTGCCTTCTGTATCCGTGTAACCGATGATGAATTAATAATTTGGAAGCAATAAAAAACATATAGTTATCAGGGGACAAAATATAAATTTAATATGGAGGGGCACACCATCTTCCTTTTATATCCATTTTTATCTTCATACGTTCAAGTGAGATTTACACTTCATTTGTACGTAAAGGATAATGACCTAATAAATCACTTGAAGGTCCTAGTCAAAGTACACAAAATATCCGTAAAATACAAAAAACTTGAAAATTCAAAATTGAGTATTTTAAAGGGTTATGATTAACATTAGAAAAGCTTTACTATGCTAAGCATGCAATTTTCCGGAAAATCGTTGATTAAATTTTTTTGTGTTTTTTATTTTTTCACTATAATTGGTTTTAAATAATGAAAAAACAGGAAAATGTTCAAAACAAAAATTGTATCTAACACATTTGGGTGATTCTACCAGCAAGGTCAAATTTGACGAAAATAATTTTGACTTTTTCTACATTTGAAAATAACTCATATTATGTAGTTAAATGATAAAACCAGAAGAGATGAATAGTGCTAGATAAATGGCCCAAATAGATACAAAATATTTTTCACATTATTCATAATTTTTGCTGGGTCAAAGCCACGGAGCTGAGATTTCATGGATTTTATCATACATTTTGATTTCATTGTGACAAAATTATTTATCATGTGATAGGTATATGTGCAAATATTTAACTATACCAAAAACATAAGATAATATTTCTTTCTCAGTTTTCCATTTTTCATATTTTGCAATGTCTTTTTTTTAAATTCAAATATTCCAATTTCTTTGTAGTTACAATTGTTATATTTTCGTTTCAAACATTTATTATTGGTAAGATTCTCACAAGTTAAGCTTTTTACAATATCATACGAAGCTGCTTCTTTAATGATGTTGAACATTTGCATATTAGCATGTGCTTCGCATAGGCAAGTTTCTTTATATTTTGCTTTTAAAAAAATCACCCAATAAAGCATAACTTAGTTTTTTTTTGGGATACGCGCTCAAATATTTTTGATGTAGTTCTTTTATGGATTAATTCGAGTATTTTTTTGCTTTTTAATTTATCTATCTATCTATCTATCTATCTATCTATCTATCTATCTATCTGTCTATCTATCTATCTCTCTAAGTATCTGTCTATCTATATATCTATCTATCTATAACCATTTTCATAATTGGGATAAAATATGTATAATATATGCGAGAACGTAACTCTATCTCAGCCCCATAGTTGAATCTCAGCTCCTTTACCACAAAATGGTGACGGAGCTGAGATCTACGAAGCTGAGATTTTTCAACATTTATCGCTGATTTCACTTTCAGTTTTAAGGTTAGGATTTTGATATTTGACGAATGATTACAGTTTATTGAGAACAATAAAACCCCGTTCATTGTATCATGCAAGTAAATATACTTCGACTGAAAATATACATGAACATGGAACTGAGAATGAATAATAACATTTTCACCTTTACAGATAATAATAACCAAAATAATACAGTACCGATTACTTTCACGCTCTTTCTTCGAATGAATGACATTAACTAACAAACAGACGCACGTGTATGATTGCACATAAGCATTTTTGCCACCTAGTGGATATTCGTGAAGTCCAAGTTCTTGTTCACGGAGCTGAGGTTACAACACGGGGACAAATCAATGTTAGTCCAAAATGAATATTGTTGTTGAAAAATCAAAGTCATTGTTTCTGACGCTGAGAATTTGAGAGTTTTTTATATGAATAATCAGTTTATAAATACTTTTTTCAATTTTTCAAATGTGTAGTTCATATTCTAACTTGCCAATCTGGATGTGGGGACATGACACGGAGCTGAGATCTCATCTTATGTTTCCAATATTTTGTCAAGTTATATTAAAAAAATTGAATAAGAGTTTAGAAAAGGATTGAGAACAAATGTAATCAACTTATACATACTGAATTATACCATCATTAAAACGTATATTTCGAAAAATTAACTGGGACATGAATATACTGACGTTGCTGGTAGAATCACCCATTTATCTATAAAATTTGTCCGAACATTTTTTTTGTATCTGCATTAGTTTTAAAAATATACGAAATTTCCCTAGTAGTATTTTTGAACGTCGATTTTCATGTTTTTAATTTTACGATAGTAAATAAACAATGACATTTAGGAAAAAAATTTTATATGAAATGTGTTCTAAAATGGGGTATCTACAAATAAATTATCATCGATTTTCCATGTAAACCTCTACTAAAAAGTCGTTTTTTTCCTCTAATTATCTGCATTTCTATCTTCTGTAAGTTCCTTGTGGCATTACTTATTCTTTTTTCTCTTATTCTTTTGGGAATCAAACCACAATAATGTTTTTTATTTTTCATTTCGACGTTTCGGTAGCGTTCCAGCTACCGTTGTCAAGATTAACTAGTAATAAAATTAATAAAATAATTTTTGGTCCCTATCTGACACAACGAAAAAATATGACAACTAGAAAATCAATAATATTTTGAAGTTTAAGACTACAAAACTTTGTTGTCAAATTTTATTAAGGTCCATTCATAGTAGATCACACCTCTGGTAAAATGTGAAATAAAATATTTTATTTTATGACATTCTAACGATATGACAGTCTACTAGAAATGGAATCCAGTGAAGTGCACGTTCCAGGAACGGTTTTTATTGGGATAGCGCTTTTTTTAGCTTATTTTGGAAATATTGTTAATAAAACGCGTTTGTTATTACTTTTTAGTGTATGATCATTTTTGTTTTCAAAACATGTATAACTCAGTTTGGTGATTTTGTGTATTGAAGTGTGTATCGATTAACAACCATTCCAATGATAAATCATAAGAAAACCTGGATAAAAACTTATGATGCTATCCTGATAACGGAGGTAATTGATTATTTTAAATTTCTCTTTCTAACATTGGTAACCAAATTTGACAACATTCGGCTGAAATACTAGCTACACATTTATCTGCGTTTAGTTGTATTAAAGCACTTTCTTTGATTTTTCGTCTTTTATTATTGGGCTCTTTCAATATTATTTTTGTCGAATCCCATTGAATTTTATGCCCCTCTTCCCAAGCATGTTTACAAATACCTGACTTAAAGAACTCCCTATCTTTGATGTATTTTTTATGTTCACTTATTCGGAATTTCAATGATCTAGATCAGGGGTTTCCAACCTTTTTTTGTCTACAGCCCACTTTAAGAATCAATTATTTTTTAACGCCCCCCTTTTTAAACATACTTAAAAACCGCTA
>CAJUYI010003965.1:0-13785 GCA_910591695.1 Galerucella pusilla | reverse complement strand
CACAAAAATTTCCGGATTTACCATACAGAGCCGCTCAATTATTTTTTTTTATTTAAGAAAAATAAAGCGCATCAACCCTTTAGGTTATTAGCGCTACCAAATGAACAATACATATTTAAATATTAAGTACTACTACAGTAAAGATATAAAAAAAAAGACTTTTGTAATAAATTAAACTTTGTGTAGAAAGTGTAGAAACTGAATAGCACGTAGATAAGTTACCAAGTTTTCCATATTGTACTCTTCTCCTAGTGATACATAGTAGATGAAGTGTTAAATGCAATTCTTTGCTGTGAATACTGCGGACAATCTATTAATACATGCCTGACTGTTAAAGGGCATTGACACACTGTACAGCGGGGTTGTTCAGATTTAGTCATTAAGTGTTCATGGGAAAATCGGGTGTGACCTATTCTTAGACGGGTCAGAATAACTTGTTCTTTCCTGGTTTCTGGAACGGCCTTCCACGGTTTAACTGTTCTTTTCACCTCCCTAAGTTTATCGTTAGATTGAGACCACTGGTGTTGCCAAGCGTTATTAACCGATGTCTTGATAAATATTTTCATGCCTGTCATCATAGCTCTCGTGACTTCGATGGAACTAGGATTCTGAATTGCAGTTTTGGCTGCTGCATCAGCTCGCTCATTTCCCTCTATTCCTGTATGTGAAGGTACCCATAGTAACTGTACGACTGCTCCTGAATTGTATAGCTGGGATAATTGCTGTTTAATAAGTTTTAGTAATGGGTTTGACGGATATGTCTGGCGGAAACTTTCAATTGAGTTCAATGAATCAGTTACTATAAGCAGGTGTTTTACATTTTCTCTATTGGCATGGACTAGTGCTTGAAATATCGCATAAAGTTCTCCAGTTAGAATGCTTGTAATATAGGGTAGTCTAAATTTGATTATCACATTTGGAGTTACAAGTGCTGCTCCAACTCCAGTATCCGTTTTGGAGGCATCTGTGTAGATATAAGTGTATTGTTGTAAATAAGATATTTTCTCATGGAATTTTCCTCTAATTAGGGTATGGTTTGTTTTGTTCTTATCAAAACTTGTTAACGATGTATCACATATTGGTAATTTTATTATCCATGGAGGAGGGTAGGGAATGAATTGGGGGATTGCTTGAGGAATAGATATATGTAGTAGGTTGAAGTATCTGTTAATTCTTTCGTAAAGTGGTGGATCTGTTCTTTTCCTTTTTTTTATATTCATCCTAATAACGATTGGAGAGGGTGTTGTCATAAACTGGATGATTGGGATTTGCAGATATACTGATCGCGTAAGAGAGACTGAGGTAAATCCGTCGAAGGTGGAGGGGAATTTCGGAGGCTTCACTGAGAAGGCTCTCGGTAGGGCTTGATCAAAATGCGCCCAGGCAAATTCTGATCGCAGTATTCTGGACTGGATTTAAAAGATTCAGTACTGTTTTTTTTGCTGACGAGTATGCTACGCATCCGTAATCAAGGCGTGATCTAATTAGTGAACGATATATCTCAATATAGCTCAATATCTGGTAGGAAATAAAGTATTTATAATAAGAATGACCCAACAGTCTTGATTGGATTAAAAAGGGTGTTGTTTATTTGATCCATTCAAGTTTAATCCCAGTGATTTATTGAGTGTGCTCCATACTATTATTATTATTATCATCTGTGAGAGATGAAAAATAAATCAAGTGGCTCGTGGTTTATATACCAATTTGCAATAATAATTTCCCAACTTTCTACAAACCTTAAAAATTTTAATACTAAACATAAAAACCGGAAGCAATCTTGTCGGGTAAAGTACGACGTGGTTTATATTTCCCTATTTTCTTTCTCATCATCAGAATTCGACTCTATGGGATACAAGACATCTGCCAAAAAAATTTCGAGTTGGGGGAACAAGTGCCAACAGCCAATAAATTTTTCATGTAGACTCTTTCAAGTTTCGTTATGGTTATCCAAACAAAAAAGATTTAAAAGAATGTATCGAGCTAACAAGTTACGGAAAAATGTTTTCCTTGTTAAGTGAATTCACAATACGAATATACACAGGGCGAGTCATGAGGAACTGTACATACTCCTGAAAGAGATATCGAATAATCCATAAGAAATTATCAGTTAACAAACCACAGGATGGTGTGTATACTTAGCTTATCAAAGAAATTCAATACAAGTAGGAAATAATGCCATTCAACGGTACACAGACTACTTAAAAGCAACAGAAGATATTTAATTATTAACTTCGAGAAATGTTAACTAAGTAGGTAGGCATTAAGTATTGCTATTTACTGTCGACCAAATTTCAACGGTCATGCTGCGGAACAAGAATATTAGGGAAAATATCCAAACAAGCAGCAATCTAACCATCAAACCACTTCTCAAATTTTAATGAGGACTTTAGGCAGAAGTGGTTCGTTTCGTTCCAAACATGACAACTACGAGACAGTGATTCGAGTCGAAGATGATCCTCAGACTAGTACACGACTAGTTACCAATTTGCAGCTGATTTCCGAAACAGGCAAGATCTGGATCACAGCTTTGTTGATTGAAAATGATTTATGGAGGAAGCAACCTTCACACCCCATGGTGTTTTAAATTTGAGAAATATCATGCAGTTAATCATTCCGATCACTCATCTCTAGAAACTTTGAGATTTGGGAATAGTAACAGATATGTGGTTTCAAATGTTTTTCACAAAAGTGCCTCATGCGTGGCTTATGTGGCACCCTCTACAAAATACATCGAAATAGGTACAAAATTATGATTTTTCTTATCCCAAAACCCCCACTGTCAAAATTTTTCGCAAACACGTCAAAAAGCGCTTAAGTTATTGTAAAAAATAGGAATCAATCTCTCAATATCAACATTTTATGCAATATTTTGAAGTAAAGATTGTATTTTTATGTACAAATTAGTTAAGAACATCCTATATTTCCAATATTTGTATCTGTGATGATATTTTCTTCCCAAATATCTGATATACAGGGTGTACCAATCTTACGACAAACTTCGGTATACTTATGGGTTATTTTAAGAGATATCAAAAATTGTTGTTAACAAAAATAGTAGATTACAAGATAACTCTGTTTTTATGAATTTGAGTATAGGGAATGCTTGACAAAAATTAAAGTTACATAATCGAAGATTCTATTTTTGCTATAAAATACAGGATGTTCCATTTGAAATAAGAATGAAAATGACAGGTTCGAGTTTCCGTTTCCGTTTCCGTTCACCCTGTATATAAGAAAGAATATAATTGGAATTTAATAGGATATGGAGATATTGCATCATATTACAAAACTCTGTTTGGCAGAATCCATTTTTTTTTTCTTTAACGTGCAACAAGCTACAGAGCGTTGATTTTCCTACGATTTTCACATAAACGTGTCCATATCTTTTGAAGGACTCTGTATAACGTGGCAAAACCTAATATCAAAAGCTTCAATAAATTGTAACCAATCCGAATTCGGTATAATATACTTACAGGGGTTCCCATTTGAAAAATCATATGTTTGGTTTGTAACGGACTTATGCAGCACTCTGTATAGTTCGATATAATTTCAAAATATGGACCCTCAGCACATCTACTATTTTTGTTGATAACATTTTTTGATATCTCTTAAAACAACCCATATACCGAAGTTTGTCGTCAGATTGGTACACCCTGTATATTATATATAAGTTACCCATTGATGAAAATATGACGTCCAAGAGAGCTGATAATTTCACAAAATTGAATCAGTAATAGCTTATTTCTCAACAAAACTACACGAAATAATCGATACTAAAAAGCATACATCGTTTATAAAATTGATGGTTTATATATTTTCTAAATACATTTCTCCAAATTAACTGAAATATTAAAATATTCAACCACCGCCTATGACTCATTATTTATTTTATATTTTAAGGAATAAAAAGCTGTTCGGTACCTTGACCAGTCATAATGTTGACAATCGTCGAATTACCTTATAAGGAGCGCTTTGTTTACCACCTCCAATTTAAGCTAGCTCAGCCGATACATTGAATTAGCATTGAATATGCACCGAAATTCCGATGTTTTTAAAAAAGTCGAGGAATTTCAACATTGTTTATCTAAAATTAAGCAAAGTTCGTAGTAGTGTAAAGTGTACGGGATATTGAACATTAATGTGAGATGTTGTTCATGTAGAGAAGGTAAATTTATTATAAAAAACTTTATTAATCATAATAATATATATGTAACTATGAATATTTTATATTACAGATACATTTCAAAATGAATTTGACCATGCGTGAAAAGGAAAATGAAGAGGAAAGGTAAGTGCTACAATATGTTATGCTTTTTTTATTCAGTAGCTTTGTTCCCAAAACGAGTTCTAAACATGTTATTAACATTATCTAATGCACTTGCGCGACCAGAATAATGTAACAAGTAAGTTCCAAACAAATGTGTGCTGGAACAGTTCTCAAAAGTATAATCTTCGCATCTGTCTTGGCTGGACATTATATAGGTTAATTTGAATGTTTATACTGTTATTTCTCATGGATATTAATTTTTTATTTTGATTCATGATTTTTTAAGAAAGTTGATTTGTTTTTCACTCTGAATTACCTAAATTGATTTAAAAATTTGAATGCACACTAGGAAAAATTGAACTAAAATCTTCTCAAGAAGTTAATTTTGTATTTAATAAAAAGTAATTGATACAATTTGTTGTTTTCAACAAATTGTTTTCGAGCCATACATCAGACAATTTTTGACCGATTTCTATGTTTGACCTCTCGTTACATTCACAAATGTCTGAACTTTCGTAAAATAATTCGCAAACATATACAGTGCGAAACAAAAACTTTCCAGTCAGTTTTAAAGTTTGGTGTAGTTTGGATGTGTCCGCCATTTTGTTTTTTTGAACAAAACGCGAAATATTAGATTAGTAGTGTGTCTTGATCAATTATCTTTTAAACAAAACCGACATCAATGAAATCGACCCCTAAATAAAAAAAAATCAATAAAAAAGGAAATTCCGGTTTGTTTTGGACAACCCTATATTTTACTGACGATATTATTATTATTATCAAGGCTCTCATTTTACTAATGACATATTTTTATTTGTATATGTACTGAATATGTATATTCATGATAATTTTTTAGTGAATATAGTAACCAATCAAATTACTTAATTTCATGTCATGTGTCAAATTTCATCCAATCACCGCTGTATTACAGCGATAATACCCTACATGAGGTGTTTTCAGTTTGGTGTTCATTTCATATTAAAAATTAATTAAACGTCAAACTGACAACTGGATTAAAAATGTCGCGAAGACTTGGTATTGCATCTAACGATTTAATTAATTTACCAATTGTACTTTTCACAACTGTAGTTTTAAATAAAAATGAATAATATTTGATTGTATTGAAAATTATTACACGTCAGATTGACAATAATTTTTTTAATATCTACAAAGTGAAAAATTATCTTATCGAATACTCCTCGGGTCTTGATAAATACTCAAAATTTTGTCGAAGAGAATCCTTCAAACGTGTTGCTCAAAGATAATAGCCCTCGGCCTGCGGCCTTGGGCTATTATCAAGCAACACGCTTTCAGCATTCTCTATCTCTATGACAAAATTATCTCGGTATTATCAAGACCCTAGGGGATTACTACTGAAAGCTGTCAAATTAAACCAGTGACAATTCTACAACAGAAATATAACATATCACTCGATCGGTCTCAAAAACTCAGGGCTTTTCATCATCAGGTGTAGAAAGCTTACGTGCTTTTGAAATTGGAAATCAGTTTACGCTTCACACCTATGGTATACCTAGTTCCTTTCACGATTTATGAAACTGAGATAGGATAATTAGAAGCAATAGAGCCATGAAATTATTAGCCGTGACAGGGTCATAGGTATTTATTTTGTTGGCGAATAATAAATAATTACCTAAAAACTCTATAACACTTGCTGGTCATTCTTATTGAAAATATTTGTTTCACACTCTGAAAAAGATTTTCTTGAATAAAAAAAGAATTTTTTTAGGATAAACAAATCTGAAGTTTGAATAGAGTCAACCAAACAGAGGTGTTAAGTTGAAATTTCGGTTTGTTTACAATTTCAAACAAGAGTTTGGTATCATTCAAACTAATAAAATTGTAGTGTTATATAAACATTCAGGTGATTAGATTTAAGGAAATTATATCTTCAATTCAAACTCCAAGTTGTTTACTTCAAACAATTAATATTTCAATATAAACAATTAATTTCTTTAAAACGATATGACCATCTCTTGTTTTGAAACTTGAGTTGTTTATTTAAAACAACTACAAGTTTAAATGGAACAATAAATTTTCTAAAACTTCAAAATAATTTCTTCTGTGCAAACTCGAGTTGTTTAGTTCAATTGATGTAAATCAAATAATCCTTTTATTATGTATTTTTATAATGAGTCATATTAGAGTGTTTGTGCAGCATTGACAAAGTTCTACAAAACTAAAACCAAATTTGAAAAGTCTAGATTGCTGAAAAGGTAATTTAAGTGAAAATTCTTGCTATCTGTCCAAACATATTTATTGAAGAATTATATAACACAAACATAGAATCATTGATTTTGAGTACTGCTACTACTTGTAAACACGTGTCGAAATATGCAAACCTTAAAAAGTACCTACATACAGAGACAAATTCAAGGATTTATCTATGTAGACAACTAACCCGGTTAGTTTTGTACTGGAATACTATGATTGCCACATATACATAGCAGGAAAACTTATAGGTGGGACAATTCACACACATCCAGTAAATCCATAACTTGGCCACAGGTTAATGATGAGATCTTTTTTAATCTGTGACTTGGCAGTAAATGTTCAATTTTAAAGTATAACCGTTGTATGCATACAATCCATACAAAACACCATAATATAAAGAAATTGAACTTTTAACGGGTTTTGTCTCTGATCGTATGGATACAATACCTACGGTCGACGATATAAACACACCGAGTACAGAGACAAGGGCCGAGTACCTACTTACTTAATGGGTGGTATGAATAATACCAGAGTATAAACTCCGAGTATGTTATCATGAGCATGAGCATAAAGTATGAGTTTGTACTCCATTTCATATTAATAAAAATATTTTATTTTTCTTCTCCTAATACATAAAGTAGATACTCACTATTTAATTTCCAAACTTGTTCAAATTAAAAAAAATTGTTTACAAACAATTCCTGTTCGATAGCAGGTTTTCGGTATATGCCTTCATTTGTTATTAGTGCCTAAACACAGCCCTTAAGGTAGAGCAAGAATGATTTCTGCTAATGCAGATCGCCTCCGTTGCCCGCTTTGTCTAATATTATCGTCAACTTCATCTTGTACCGGGTACGGAATCGGAATATTTTGTATTAGGGGCTGCATTTGATCGAGCTCAGATCCTGGCCATGATGCGTCTACGCTTGTAAACCACTCATCTGCATTGCAAGTGGCTTGAACATTGATACTGTGATATCCCTTTCGAATAATATATTCATCACCATGAAGAGGGTTTTTTTTATTCTTATGTGGGTGCAATCAATTACACCCACTGCACATGGAAAATTGTACTTCGTTTGCCATTTTTCTTTAGCTTTTATTACATCCGCAGCAGTGCGAGGGAATTTTATCCACTGCTCGCATTTTTCTAGCATCTGGTCAGAAATTTGCGTCACAACTTTACAGAAAGAAGTTTGGTGAACACCAATATCTTCTCCTACTCCTGTCTGAAACCCCGGATCACACACATACCTCAAAAATATTTTCATTTTATCAGTGTTACATATAGCACCACCTCTTGTTTCTTCTGATTATAAACCCAAAAAGTTGGTAGATAGCCACTCGACATTTTCTTTACTAAATCGATATAATGATTTAAAATCACGATCTCACTTACTTCTTCTATGTTTATAATATTTTTTTAAACGCAAATTAAGCATGAACTCGGCCATAGCTCTGCCGCAATCAAACTAAAGGCTGGTTACTATTAGACTCCAAAATTATGGAGTAGATTCTCATCCTAAAGAGCATTAGCACAATTTTATTCATATGAAAAAAAGAATATTTTCACAACAAATTGTACATAAGAGTACCTACTCACGTGGAGTATCTGCTTCTAGTTTTTATTCATACCACGTAGAGTATTTACTCCAAATTTTTAAGTATAAACTGAATGCTCATTTTTATTCATATGACCCATTATCTGCAGTCCAACTACTACTATGACGAAACGAGAGGGGTGAGGTTTTCACGTTTCAATGCTCGTGATCGGGTGTTTAATTTCTTCAAAACAAAGAATTTAGAAATGTTTTTTAATTTCAAAGAAATATATTCTTTGAACCAATTATATGCAACAATGTAGAATAACATTATGGCATCTATACTTTCAAAGAAATGATTCATTATCTATAAGAGTTTTATATTTTCGTTTAAACAAATTCATATTTTTTTGACAAATATTTCCTTTATATTTAATAATTGTCATATTTGAAACAAATAAATGTGAATTTCAATATCAAACAATTTATAATCTATATTTAAACAGTTCAAATTTCTTCATTCAACACTTATTGCTTTGAGTTAAACAGCATTTGTTGTTATTATAAAATTTTTATTAAATAAATGTAATTGTACAATTCAAACCAACCGTTTTCAGCGTTAATGAATATTCTTTAAGTTAAATAATTGCAATATTTGGAAGAAAGTTATCCAAATAGTAATTGCAAACAATTTATAATTTCAATTCAAACAATTTGAATTTTTTAATTGAACACTCAATTCTTTAGCATTTATTACAAATTGTTAATTCCAAACAAATAATTTTCAAACAAATACGTTTACTTCAACCAAACAATCCTTTTTCAGAGTGTATTGCATCTGAAGCCTGAATCATCTCGTCAGTTTCTTAGATCGTGAAAAGAACTATAACTAGTTGTAGCCTGTTCATATATTTCTCTCTAACATCCTCAAATCATAATTTTGGTTTAACTTTCACTATGGCACAGTGACAAAATTTGTACGAGGCAACATACGGAACAAGATTTATATGATTTGACATTATTCTCACTTGAAAAATTGTGGAAAAAAATATCTAAACTTAACTTGAAAATATTAACCCAATACTTTTAATCTTCCATGGTATTGGAACCACACAATAAAAAAATCACTCATATATATTTTAGACTTTGGCAGTTTTTCAGATTTCAAATTCGAATGGCTTTTTTGTAACTGGCTATCAGTCCTTAAAACATGAAACTATAGGAACTGGCTAACTTCATCTTAAGATAATTGACGTATCCGTAGTTAAAGTTGCAAACAGTTAGGATTCCTTGATTTCCAGTTTTCTTGAAATATTTTAAAAAGAAGTACTAATATATTTCAATAAAATACGAAAACCCGGATATCGGCTAAGCACCCCATCAAACTTTTAATAATTATATTAAGATGATTAATGATTCGGGAGGTTTACCCTTTAGTCTTAAAACTTTCTGTGAAAGGTATGCAGACAACAAATCACTCAAGGGGAGAATTGGAAATATACTTTTTGAACAGATTTTAAAATTCTTGTGAAAAATGTGTACAGAAACCTTTGAAAATAAATAAATAGAATAAAATATATGGACATATAATGATAATAGGTTCTTGTTCCATTGTTCTGAGCTAAACATTTTTTATTAGTTGTCACATGGAAATTTGTTGCGAAAAAAAATTGGTTATACACATAGGTACTTTGACAAAATTCAAATATCAAATTTATGATACAAAACCCAGTGAAGCATATTATGACATGCTTTGGTCTTCATATCTCTTTTCATTCTTAGTTTTTTTTATAAAAGCTGTATCGTAATGGAAATATACGCTTTAAGAGAACGTGATGAAAATTGAAGACGTGGCTTTCATTTTTCGATCCCGACGTTCTTATTTTAGTTTCAGGATTACATATCTACGAAATTTATCAGAGTTTGTTTACGGTCTATGAATCTTTTAAACTTTCTTCGCCGAAGTCGGATCAATTTTAAAACTGCCAATAATCTTTGATTGAAAAGTTTTCTTAGCCATTAAAGTCAGTTGGGGAAATAGAGTATTAACATTTATTTGAAACTCCAGTTCTCTCAGTATTTAAGCAAGGAAAAATGAAACTTCATAACTTCAAAAGCTAGAAAACCATTTTTTCCATTATCCATTCTGTGTAATGTCTTTTAAGTGAGGCTCACAGTTGTTTATATTTGCAAACTTGAAAGAGGCGTCGAAAGCATTGAACGTTGTTTTTAAAGATTACTTAATATCTATTTGATATCAGTCGACAGAATTCACTTACACAAATGCATTTTGATGTCGAAGAACAAATATTTGACGAAACTCTTCAACTGTAGATCAATTTGCATATTATTTGAATCATCAGTGTGAAAAATGAAAGCGACTTTTGAAAACTGTCTTTACATGAGTGGCAATTGGAACAGTTGACTGGGTAGTAATTTGCTTTGCCATTCCGATTTTTAAGTATTTGCATCTGTTTAATTGAAATGCATAGTTATTATCAACAAATTTGGAATACAGGGTGTAGCAACTGAGAGGAAACATATTGAATTCGAGGATTGTGATTTATATATTGCATTTTTGCATCCTATCGAACAAATTCTTGAAGCAGCTATTCTACTGGCTTGTTGGTTGTTGGTATATTCAAAAAAAGACTATTTGAAGTAGACTCCATTTTTCAGGTCGTTAGGACGGATAACATTCGTTGGTTTTGGTTCATTTTTGGAACTTTAGCTCTTTACGTCAGGTGAGGTTTGAGCGACCGGGGGTCGCGACGCAAAAGATCTGACCGTTACGTTACGTTATGTTACGTTGATTCGTCATGTGCCTTGTTTGCGTGCGTGTGCTCTCTCCTGAGTCTTTCTCTCTCGTTTACGAAGCAGCGATTCATATGCTTCGGCTGGGAATCGAACCCGGGTCGCCCACGTGGCCGGCGAGCATTCTACCACTGAACCACCGATGCTACATTAAAATTCTATGCAAAGCTGGTATTCGCAGTGCTGGTGATCTACTTGGATTTGTTCGGATAAATTTTTACTATTATTTCCATAATTTTTATTGCACGATTGATCTTTTTTGTTTATTTACAGCATCGGTTGTCAGGACGGTAGGTTGTGTTTACTGGTTTCTAAGTTTAACACGTCGGTAAGAGATTTACTTACCGTTCAGACGTGGTAAAGTAATAAATAGCATGAAAACAATTTCACCATAATGCAAAATATATTTTAAACTGATCGAGAAGTATAAATGTCACTTTTGACATTTCGTTCATTCCAAAGAAATTTGAATTATTTTATTCGGAATTTATTTCAATACGATCGCGCAAAAAATGGTATAAGCATCTCGAACGTTAAGGGTAATTACAACGTTTGCTTGTAGATTCCTCTCGTGAAATTGGACAAAATGATATGGGGATTGAGGGGTCTAGCACATTTACTTTTCGAAATACAGGGTGTTGAAATTTTGAATGTTTTAATTCGATAACTTTGAAATGGATGGATACATTGATTTGACATTTGGCAGCTTGTTTTCAAATGTAAAAGTGTATATTTAGATAGAAATAGTAGTTTGTGCAACTAGTGTGGATATGATGGCCATATCGAACGAGGACGAAAGTTTGTTTATGTGCGATATGGACAATCCACACGAATCGAACAGCATATTTTTTCTACGACCCACTCAAGAAAAAATCTATAAAATAAAAATTTCTATAAACTGTAATATAACTTCAAATTAAAAGTTTAAAAATTCAATTTTATGTTTCCACTAATTTTTTTGTGGTAAACGTACAGTTCTTGAATGTCCAATTTGTATAATGCTACGGTTTCCCTTTTTAAATAAACGATGCTGTTATAAGTAGATGTTGCCAGTTGGACTCCCTCCTGAAGGGTACCGTACCATTATCTATAATAATGAATATTCTGCTAAATATTTCAAACGTCTACCTGTTGTCGTTATTAATATCAAGCAGAATAATTATTTAAAAATTTAATTAACAATAAAAAAAACTTTTTCACGGGGAATCGATCCCGGGTCTTCCGCGTGAGAGTCTGGTTTGCTTACTACTCGACCACCGAGGAATATGCAAATTGTTTATCTATAACGTCAAATGTATTACATAGTTTTTGCTTAAAGGAACTGAAGTTCCTACCGTGTGTCCCGCGACACGTTCTACGCGTTGAGTTGGCTTATATTTTTTGTGACGCCAATTGACTGTAATAAATCCCTCCTGTCACGATTATTGATGAAACTTAAATAGGGAGATAGCTGAGAGTCATACATTACCTATATATTTTCATATAATTTTAAAAGGAATATGACAATGTAACGGTTCAAATAATGGCATCATCTGAAACTAAAAAAACAATTTAATGCACAATTACCTTTGGAATTAAAATCAACGTACTACGCCTATGTTTCCGTAAATGTAAGTTTGTTTGCTTGTTTGTAACGCAACATTTAAGCTCGAGCTTTATACACCTTGGGTGCTCAGATTGATTCGAAATGCTGCACACTTGACAATACAATAATTACAAATAAATAAAAAATAATAATTAGGTATTTATTCCTTCGATAATATGATAAAACAACACTTTCCACTCGTATGTATTTTTGTTTATTCGTAACCCAACCTTTGAACTTTATTTTTACTCAGTTTAAACGCTTAGATTGATTTGAAATTTGACACTCATCAAGGACTGAAGGAAATACAATATGACAGTGGAAAATTCAATATAAACTCGATTCTTAACCATTTTAAAGGCGCAGATTAATTCAAATTACTTTCTACTCCTCAGTTCGATTACCTGTAAAAGTGTATTTCCCATTTTTTTTAATATAATTCATCCAGTTTATTGTAATAATTACTTCGTCTTCAGGTGAAACACAAAAATTGTTCATTCTGTTCAAACAAGAGTAAAAACTGATCACTTGATTGTGATGAATTTAAAAAAAAATCAAATGTGCTAGCACCGCTTTCAGCGACACCCGAACAAGCACGAATCATAAGTACGTTCTGGAACTAATTTCGAAATGGCGACAAATATGATCTGCGAAATATTTATAAATGCGTTCTATAATCGTGGAAGTGATTATTTCATAAAGTTCTGGCAATTTTGCACTTGTAGCTGTCGTAGGAACGGAACACGCTCTAAACTTACCTGAGAGTAATTATGTTTTATAATTTTCCTATCGGAAACTTTGTCGTAACCATCAAAAAGTCTTAAATTGGTACTAATATATTCAATGGGATATCGAGTTGAAGCTCTATTTGTTCCAATTCTTACAGTCAATCTGAATGAAAAAGAATATAAGATAAAAACCATCCACAGTATATTACAATATATTCCTTATTTCACTAATAATAATTGGAATACTATGGGGATACGACCTGATTATACCTAAAATTGCCAATTCCCAAGAGGTAGTAATTGTGTGGTCGAACAACCAGCATCTTTGGGGACATTATTGATTTACAATAAGTCTACTGCTATTAGACGTCGTCTTGGGAATCTCGACTAATGAGGTATACGATCAATTTTAACATTATTTATAGATTACTCTGATTGGAGAGTAATCTATAATACTACTAATTATCTATTCTATTCGTACTTATCAAATGAAGTTTGGAATAAAACCTATGAATATACCCAGGGTGGATTCTTTGTTGTCCAATGATCTTCCGATTCTGCTAACCACTGGTGTAAGGAACACTCACTGTCGATCAATCCCAGAAAGACTGAGAT
>CAJUYI010003964.1:0-20466 GCA_910591695.1 Galerucella pusilla | reverse complement strand
TAGATCTTTTAGGTCTCAGTAAATGTCACCCCGAAATATATACATACATATATACACTTTTTAGAACCTTCGAATCCTTTTTTTGCTTCTGGTACGTCCCTGTTTTCATTTGTTGGAACCGACTGCTGAATATCTTTCCTTTTTCATCGAATGGACACCATCTTTTTACGAATCTGCCAACTTTGGTAACGTCGTTTTTAATTTATCCATCAATTTGTTAGGACTGGACACATACGTGCATGCTAAACAAGTTTCACTCATGTAATATATGGGACATTTCGATGGTCTGTGTATGCGTGTGTTTATTTAACTTGGTTTTTGTTAACTTGTATGTTAAACATATTTTTAAGGCTTTTTTTGTCGCTTTTTTGTTACTATTCATGAATTAATTTATATTCCTCGATATAGTACTTATTTGGACTAAAAGCAGCGAAAATATTCTCACAAAATGGACACAGTTTGTGACTAGAAAAGTCAGAACGCTCTTAACCTTAAAAGAAGAAGAAACATGTTATAAGCTGGTCAAGCCCCTATTTTCTTATATCAATAAATCAAAAGTCCAGTGGGAGATGGTATTATTGAAATTGGCGATGAAAGATGGTTCAGATTTAAGCTTCTTCTCAACAATAACAAACTAATATCACAAAGAAAGGGTAGAGACAATAATAACGAACCAAATCTGCTTTTTAAAAGTATGTAATTGTTCCGTAAAAAAATCTAACGGAACTTGTAGAAACTGTAGCAAATGGTTCCAGGTAAAGAGTAACTGTAAAAAATAAAGTTGTTATTCTAATAATCCTTTTATATATTTTTTATTTTCAAAAGAAGGTCGACAAGTTAACTATCGTAATCGAAACAAAAGTATTTTTACGAATTTTAAGATTTATTAACTCATTGTGGTATAACAAACATTTAAAAAAAATCTACCTGAAAAAGAGGTAGTTAGATAAAGAAATTGTTGACTTTGTGAATAATTTATTGCTCCAGAAGATGACAGTGACATTCAAACTAGTTTCAAGATTCTACGGCAATCTACAATTGGGCGGAGTAGAATTCAATGAGACCTCTGGGCGGAAAAAATTGTAATTGTCCCAATGAGTAAAATAATTCGTTTTGCATTGTTTTTGTATTATATGCAAGTCAACGTAATTACCGTAAATTCGTACTTTATTTGTTCAATTTTGTGTCAGTGACAAGTTTAAAACTGTTTTTTCTATTCAACTCAACTGTCATCATTTCTGAGGTTATATTCTTATATAATCAGAGATATTATGGAGGAGGTTATGTTATTGTATTTTTTGTGTTCATTGCAGATCAAATAGAAAATAAGTCGGTATTAAAGATTTAAATAATTACTCAATAATACAAACCTACCCTTCCCTGCATCTTTTGTAGATATGACTATATCAAAAATAAAATAAAAACACGAAATCAGACCTAAGGCTTGTTGTACTTTTCACAAATATCAACCATACCTTTTACTCCAAAAATGAAAATATTATGAGTCAAAATTCAGTTTAACAACACAAAATACTATAGCACAATCAAAGAAGAAGCAAAAGTTTTACAAAACACACACTGAATATATAGTCTGTTTCTTATTGTCTGACAGCACGCGAAAAGGTCACAGATGCTAGTCAGGTAGTAAACCATAAGCGTCACCGTTCATCTAAGGAATTTATTTACTATTTAATTTTATACCGGATCTGATATATAAAGGTAATATGAATCTAAATTCGGTTAGTTAAAACAACTTGATAATTTCCAAGAAACATTACAATAGGGTCCTACTAGGGATTGTCCTAATGACTACTTCGAAATTTTGCAGGTATATACGGAAAAATGTCTTCAAGTTTCACCCCAGTGAAGTGTAAGAGCGTGCTTAGCTTACAAATTAAGACTGTAGTGTTAAATGTGCATGATGCTGTTGTACATCAAATGCCGGCTGCTACTGTTAGAAATACAGTTTCGACATGTTCCGAAAGGAGTTAGTGAATTTACTATTTACAGGCCTCTGAGGGAGAGGAAAAATGGAAATATATCTCCACCTAAAAAGTCAACTGGAAGAAAACCACTTGACCTTGATGAACATATGCAAAATACAATAAGACGAAAAGTACACGAATTATATTTCAAAAAAGAGATCCCAACCCTCGACATAATTCTAAGAATGGTAAAGGAGGACGAGAATTTGCCTGACATAGGGCGAAGAACTTTGTGGAAAATATTACACAAATTAAATTTTACTTGCGAGAACCAAAACAACAAAATATAATCACTTAAATATCAAAGGGCTGATACGGCAGCTGATTTGTTTTACTTGTTGCTAAGATGATATTGACATTTCAAAGCGCCATCTATCAAATTCTACTTTTCCCAATACCAATACCAATATTTTATATAATCGAAATCCCTGTTACCATTTAATTGTGTAGGGTATATGTTAATGTCTGTCTTGTTTCAAATATATTTTACCCATGCTTTTTTGTTTTTTGCTAGTGTCTTGGCAGCTAACCATGTTGTCTCTCGTTTCTTCAATATTTCTCCTAATACTCTTCGCATAGCTCTTTGTACCTTGGATTCCCACACTTCTTTGACAGACCTCTTATCATTAATTCTTTTGAGATGCCTCCACCAGCTAAACCTTGGAAAATAATAATATCAAAGCTTCGGTGCAGCCAACAAAAAGAAACATCTGAAATACAGTACCGAAGCCAAATAAAGAATATCTCTGAGCAAACTCATATCACTGTGTAGTTATTTGAATTCGTATCAAACTTAAACCCATGAATTTCGGTAGTTTTGCAAGTTTGCTCATCAAAAACCACTATTTAGACAGCTTTAAATTAGAATGTCACACGTCAAATCAATTTCAAAACCTAAAATACTAATAATTATTTAAAATCTGCATGGAATACAAAACATATTTCAATAAACATAAACACTACCTTCTCACAAACATTGCTTATATTTATCGTTTTCTAAAAGTCGACTTGAAAGACGCCGCAATTTTGATAGAGGAAGCAACTGCCGGACCAACTTTATAGATCTAACCGATAATTAGATTCCACCACACCCTTGTCTTGAGTTATAAGGTAATAACTGGTTGGGACATGCCTAATTTATAGTCAACCCGTTTATCGTTATACCATACAGGGTGGCTTTACATATTTCCATAAAAAAATCAAATCTTGATACTGACTCTACAAGATCTCGAAAAAAAATGTGATTAAAGGCCACTTTCATTAGTATATAATATATTATACAGTGTTTCCAGAGTCAAGTGGAACAATTTTTGTTGATTCAATAACTAAACAGTGTCATCAGTATCTTCATTTTCTAGCTCCTCATATTTTGTAGTCTAAGATCTCCCCATCCATGACCCTCCCTAGGTCACATGAAAAAGGTGGTCTTCTCCGAGATGGCTGGGAGCTTATAGTATTTTATTATTAGAATAATTAGAAACAATGAGCTCCCTGTATCTGTATCTGTGAAGTAGGGAGGGTGAGTGTAGGCTTGAAGGTGGACAGGTCACTAGGAGACATCTCCTTTATATCAGCAGGTGTAGGCCAAGACTCACACAGGCATGAGACATGCCTGACAGTTTCATCTTCCTGTTCACACATCCTTCATAGAGGTGTGTCCACTAGCCCCATAGTATGGGGGTGTTTTCTCAGTTGACAGTGGCCAGTTAGAAATCCTACTGTTAAACGTAGGTTTTCTTTTCATCGCCAAATATTTCTTCGGTGCCAGCTTCCCAGGAAAGCCCAGGGTGATCCTAGCAAGACTGCATCCTTTGATTCCATTCCATCTCTCAAGGGATTGAGCATGGGTGTAGCGTTCAGCTAATTCCGCAATTGTCGAAGTCGTTAGGCCGTAGGTGTCACTGGGTCCTGGAATTTTTAGTCCAGCCGCTTCCCTGGCTAAAGAATCGGCAATGCGACTACCTTAACTCTTGTCGTGCCCTTTAACCCACCTCAGGATAATATTGTTATCTGCCGAGGCGTCAGCTAAATATTGGTGGCACTCTAGTACTAGCCCCGATGTAACACGTTGTCTGTTCAATGCTAATAGGGCTTGGCTACTATCAGTGCAGATTGTTATGTTTTTGCCAGAAAGGTAGTTCACCTCTTCCGAGGAGTTCAGTTTGCCATTTAAGATTTCGGGAGGTTTCAAACCCGATAAGCTTCTTTTCCTAGTGAAAAGGACCATCTCAGTTTTTCTGGGATTGATCGACAGTGAGTGTTCCTTACACCATTTTTCAATTAATTTAAGCCCATCCTGCGCACTATCGCACAGTGTGTTCACAAATTTGCCAGTCCGCAAGATAACTATGTCATCTGCGTATGTAATTGTGTAGAATCCATTATAGTTGAGGTGATTAATTAGGGTATCCATGGCTATGAGCTCCCTGTATGCTTATGGAAACATTTCCAACACTTCGTGTGAAGGAATATTTTTATACACGCGACCGCCTTGTATATAAACCCCACACCTGGTTTGGAGATGAACATTTTATGAAAACTAAACAAAAAACAAAGAAAGAAACACAAGCGGACGAACCTTTTTAAAAAGAACACCTCATAATTAAATCAGATAAAATTTTTATGTTTGGATTTATAAATTTTACCTTTTCATTCAGTTTTTTAAAACAGACAACCAGTGGCGTTCACTGAAATATTATCCCAAAACAGTAATCTACTTTTACAACGTAGTATCTACGCATCTGGTGATTTATACGCCTAAATTGAAATCAAACATTAACTTATTTGGGTTTCTTTGTCACCAATTAAATGAATTTCATATCGTTTTCAATCAATATCATATTATATTTAAAATAGACGAAAATATTTTTGGTTTCCCAGCCAGCGGTTTTTACAAAAGACTTTTTTGAATTATTATATTAACATAAAAACAATAGAGTGTCTCCAATGTCCGGATGATATTTAATAACTCCACTGTTCCGTACCTGACAACATATTAATATTTAAGTTTGGGGTTTGCGCCCTTTCCGCTCGTTTTATTACTTACTTTGTTTCTTTGTCTACATTCAAGCGACTGTCATTTAAAAACTAATTTCCTATTGTGGCGATTGAATAAAAAGGCAAAAAATAATTTGAAAGAGAGTAGACAATAAATAATGTACATAGCAGAAAGGAAAGTACCAAGTGTATCTAGACCAATCAAGACTAGAGTGGTGGGTGTTTCATGGAGGGGATGTATTTTGAATATATATATAGATCGCGAAAAGTCTATTCGAGCCATACGATTTTCAACATGCAAAAATCTTATGTTTTGAATGGTAGACCTTAACTGTCATTCTTGTCAGAAAAATCCACTTTTTGTTGGCCACACTGACCTTAGACTGAACTCCTCCATTGTGAGAGCTTTAAATTGTTGAAATAAAGGGAGTTTAAGAAAGTTTGAGGGGTGTAACAATATTCGAGAACCCAAACTGATTTATTTCCATCCCATCTTTCCATGTCGGAATAAAACTTGAAGAAAACTCATTTATTTATTTAAGCCATGATAAAGCAAAAACATCTCGTCGTTCCCTGTGAATGTTTTCGTAAAAGTTATGAGCGAATATAAGTGGAAAATTAGAATATCTAAAGCACTCGCTTTGTTCCCTTCCGCATTAAACGTAACCTTATTTATTAAAGGAGCTAACTAAGCTGCGAAATTACCATTAAATTTCCATTCATCAACGTGACATGAAGTTATCAGGAAATAAAGGGACTCCCCGCCTCTTTGCGCCTCGCCGCGCGAGTCGCGCACTCTACCCTCTTTTCCATGATTTATTTCGGACTAAACTCACTGACAAATTATTATCAACATTGGTGAAAAATTAATTTTTTGCATGGTGAAAACCTTCACAGTATAAAAAAATAAAATTATCGAAGCTGTTAAAATATATGAATGAAATAACAAACAAATACAGAAAAACCTCTTATCATTTGTCTCACTCTCTCCCACCGGAGATCAGACGGATATTGTCACTTACAGAGCGCCTTATGGCTCCTTGCCTCTATCTTTGTCTCTATCTGTAGTATCTCTAGTAGTTAAACAGGCCCTACGTTGGGCGCCAAATTTGTAATCTATTATCTATTCAAAATAACAAGGCAAGATAAATTGCAACGGCGACTCAATGTGGATAGCACCTCAGGTGTGAATTCGGAAATCAAACTAATATCAGTTCAGGTAAGACTACTCTTACCCGTTTGTGGGTAATCCTACTTTATTTAAGTTATTGAAGTTATATTGAAGTTAATGAGATAATAGATGAAGTTAAGAAACCAAATGAATTTAAAAAGTTAATAGATCAAGTTAAGGAATGTAATTAGAGTTAATCAAGAAAGGTAAGTGGGAGCCACCCTGAATAATATTAGTCGACTTGTTTTTCACCTCACAACTTCCTATCAACAAACCTGGAAATGCTGGAAGGGAAGGAATATGAACAGCGTTGTTAAATTCACAAGTTGTATAATAATGATTTTAAAACTAATATCCCAGTGAATGAATGTTGTTTTATGTTGTTTACGTTGTTTGTTATTTTACGTTGTTTTCACGTTGTTTTACTTTCCTTAGTTTCTTCGGACAGGTCCTAGGTGTCTGATGTTAATCCATGGGAATTTAGTTCATGGAAACTACCTCATAGAAACTACTTCATATAAAGCTCTTCGTTCGGAATGTCACGTACAAATTGGCAGGTACAAAGTACTAGGAAAGATACAGTGTATCAGCAATAGTTACATTTTTTTAATGTAAAATTCAGGATATCTGCAGTAATTCGGTTTACAATTGGTTACAGAAAATCATTCAAGAACGTGGTTCATAAAAAATATCCTGTATTTTACTATTGAGAAAACAAAAGAAGCAATAAAGAAATGTGATATGATACATGATATTATTAAGGAAATCCTATTTATTACCATTCATCAAAGATATCAAAGAGACAATAGCTAAATAACATAAAAACTCAATTTTATTTTATTACTTATTTCAATCACAGAAGGCGAAAAAAATGTAATGTAAAATGTAATTAGATTGAATTAATTATTTAAATATACATATTTTAAAGACTTCAACTATATACATGTGAACCTTTCATCAACTGTATAAGAAAAACTATACCAAAGAACAAGATAAAAAAAAACAATATCGCTGTATGTGTTTATCTGGCGCTTATCACTAGGAGGAAAAAATATAAAAGCAAGAATCAGAAATGAAAAGCATATACGTAAATGCAACTTACCATTCACATTGAATGTAATTTAGAAAAAAAAGCGGAGCGATAAAGAATAAAGACTTAGGCTAAAAAGGCTTAGAGCCGAACGATTTCAAAAAAGTATCGTCAAATAGAACCATGGACTCCGTAAGAAGCACATGCTTGTGGGGTGAAGTGTAATCTCTAGTGGTGAACCACAATAGACCAAACGAAGGTCGCAGTGGAGTTGGCGAGAAGGCCCCACTCACATAGAACCTAACCTAGAAAGGCTGTGATTATTTTGGGAATGTAAATGGTAGCCTGGAAACAAAACACTAGATATCAAAAGCTAGATATCAAAATATTCCAGTCTCGATGAGACACTCTGTATATTTGTAACAAAATTTATAATTTTCCAGTTCATCGACCATGTGTGCAGTTTTAAGAATACAAAATATACTTTTTAATAATCGGCGAATCTCCTCTTGAGCCATAGAAAACAGTTATGAATGGAACCATAATTTAAAAATCCTCAATATAATCAATCAATCATGATTAGATCGCTTCGGATACGACCAGCAAATAATGCAAGTCATACCAACTGTTCAACAACCAATTCATATTAAAAATTGCCTTATTTATATTTACAGTAGGCTGGTTACTATATCATATTTGAAATGAAAAAAAGTAGACTGTATTTGGAAAATAATTTTTGTTTTGTTTCAGCTCCAATTCTGGGATGAATCAGTTCATAAGACTCCTTCAGGTGAGTCATCTAATACATAATATCACTCTAAAAACCATTTTTGGATATTTTACATGATGTGAGCCAGGAACTTTCATTTTTATTTTTGGAAAAAATGCGCATTTAATCATATATTACACACCTAGTTCCTACCAAGGTTTGTATACTATTTTACTTACAACCATCATATCCGGATCAAAATTAATAAATCTTTGTTTCTTTCTGAACACACTTAAAATATTACATTTGACAACTACTGTTACCAATATAAATAAATGTCAGATAAAGTTGGATGGATATTAAGTTATAATAATTCAAATTTAACCAATTTCAATAAGTAGTTTATTGTATTTTATAGTTCATTTAAAAGCCAGGAGGAGTAATTTGAAAAGCCTTACCCACACCACTAAAAGTTACCAGATTAGTTACTAAAGGGTGTGTTCCGAAAACGTAGTCAACAGTCGTGTTCCAAATTTATTAAATATGCCTTGATAGCAAAGATATTAGTCATAAGTCGATTTCTGCTCTGATGTACCTACGCATTAAACAATATGTAAGACTTTTCCCTGTTTCGTTTCTTATTCAAACATAAGAAGATTCAGATTCACATCGACAACAAACAAATTATGGTCATTGTTGATGATGGAGAATTACAGATAGTCAAGTTACTTTAATTATATTTATTACAATTAAATTGAAAAGAATATGACAATTGATAATATGTTCTGGCAATAACAATACTACAAAATTAATAGCATTGTAGAGCAATATGCAGTATTAATTTAAACATTTCCAACAGTTATCTTTATGTTGCCGGATTAAGTGTAATAAACCACTTTTCAAATACTTCTGAAATACCTTCTTCCTTCTTTTTAACTTCAAAAACCAATAATGTATTTTCTACCAAATCCATTCTTTTCTATATTGTTTTATATCTTCCATGGCATGTTCTTCCGATGAACTTTGACGATTTCTTCCCAAATATGTATATAACAAATAAATAGTACCTACCTACATACATTTGACTCGTCAAAAGGTGACACAGATAAATTTAATTTGTTTCAAGAAAGTCTGAACGTTTCTTTGAAGCTTGCAAAATTTTGTCCAGCACAGATAACATTTTTGTTCTTCTAACGACGTTTTTTATTCACTCATCACAATTTTTCAAAAGTCCTGGTATTCCACCAATATTTTCTGCACTATATAATGTTCCTCTACTTCAGTATTCCCTTAATACTCGCTAAACCTACTTTACTACTTTAGAAAAAAATGTAAAGTGATAATGTACCCACTGCTTGAGAATACTTTTGGTTTTTCATCCAATATTTATTTATTTATCTGTCAGAACTATCTAAAATGAAAACTATCAGCTGATGTCAATATTAAAAGGTGTTGTGTGAAACTGGGCTAAATCTGACCAATCAGAGGTCTACAGAATTGCCAACTTAAATTCAAATCACTCCTCTTGGTTTTTAAATGAGGTATAGTTCATTGTTGGTTTCAATTGTTTGCTATTAAATAGTTAATATAATATTTGTGTTATTTTTATAAATATAAAAAATATTCATCTGAAATAGATGATATTAACGATCACAATATTTTAGAGGGCGGGAAGTGATCGATGAGGGCGTGAGATCAGGGCGGGAAATAAAGGTGTATAATATAACACTCTCTAACCTTCAATGTCGTTAGTGACGACAGTATTGCATATATGGTTAGTAATAAAAATACAAATTGTCGCGTCTAAGCGTTTTATCCCAAAACTCCCTAATTTATTCCATTTGGCTTGTCCACACTGTAGATATAATTCATCTTGTACCCCTCTAATCCGTTTATACAATTCCAATGTTATTAACGCCCGCGTCTATTGCGTCCGAAATCGTCCCAATCAGATAATAGAATCAAGATAGAATCTATAGAACCTGATCCCGCGTGTTTACCCATTGTATTATGTTCGGTTATTATACGCTATATTTAAGAGTTATCTCGATCTAGATTACAAACATCCGTTAAATTGTTACATAATAAGGGGATGATAGGGTAATGGATTCGAAGACGACTATCCATAATATTAAGCCGATGTTATGACGTCGGAAATAATGCTTGATTTATCTGATGGAAGGGGTGCACGAACGACGAAGTCGAATATTTAGTGAAGAAAAAAGGAATTCTATATTAAAATTACATCCAAACAAAAGGGTTCAATAAAACTCAAAGTCCAAACCACAAAATTTTCTAATAAAAGTTCCTCAAAAGGACACTTATAATGTGTGCTACTAGTTTCGGTACAATGTTACCATCATCAGGCTGTATGAAATGTGAAATCCAAAGACCAACGAGTTGTTGCCAAAAGTTTTTAAATGTTAAAACATTTAAACAAATAAATTATAATTTGAGTGGTGAGGAAAGAAAAATGGAAAAAACATTAGAAATATTAAGATATTTAAAGTTACTTAAAAATTAAATTGTTGACCTAATGGTCTATGCCAAAAAGGGGAAGGTTTAAACTTACATTTAATTTGTCTGAAATGATTGTTTAAAATGGGATGAGGAAAGATACCCTTTGTCATTTTTGTACATAATGAAATAGTCTCAAATTGACAAATAATAATCTCCAATGGCTTGGACTAGCCACTGAAAACATTTGAAAGGTTAAAATAACCCTTATCAAAATATTGTCCACCAAAAGGAAAAATTACTTAGCTACTAGTTTCGGTAAGTGAATTACCATCATCAGGCTACAATAGAATAGAAATGGTATATTTAGTATAAAGATTTTATGAATTTTGATAAAAATCGAGACAAAATACATTGAACTACTGTTAAAATAGAAATTGACATTAAATAATAATCTACAATACATTATTTAGTTACCTTCATGAAACATATACAATCGGAACTATAAACTGCTGCCACCAAAAATCTCTGAAGTACTATATCATATTAATGGTTTGAAACAAATTTAATAGTGGTTTTGAAAGAAAATATAAGGTAAAAAGTTTTTGGAAACATAGAGGAGAATTTTGCTAAATGGATAATAATTTTAGAATTTATATTCATCATGTTCATTTCCATTTTTATCCTGATTATGGATTTATTACTCAATAAATCTTTCAGTTTAGTGGCTGAGGGTAGTCTTTTCACCCAATTTAAAACGATAGGATTTCGATGTTCCATCATAGTATTACGTTTTTCCGAGAAGTATCACTTTGGATACAAAAATTTACAATATCATTGTTTTCACTTTACTATTTTCTACAAGTTAATTCTTCTCTATGTGTTTCCAAAAACTTTTTCACTTTTATTTTCCTTCAAAACCACTATTAAATTTTATTTAAAACATTAATAAGGTATAGTATTTCAGAGATTTCTGGTGGCAGCAGCGTATAGTTCCGATTGTACATGTTTCATGTACAGTATTTCAATGTATTTTGTCTCGATTTTTATCAAAATTCATAAGATCTTTATACTAAATATACCATTTCTATTCTATTGTAGCCTGATGATGGTAATTTACGTACCGAAACTAGTAGCTAAATAATTTCTCCTTTTGGTGGACAATATTAAATTAATTGTGGTTTGGACTTTGAGTTTTATTGAACGACCAACTTGATATTAACAATTCTCCCTTATTCAACCTTTTTACCTAGAAATGTTCCTGTAGGATTGTTGTGAATGAGTTTCCAGGTAAACTTGTTAATACTTTAGTTAATCCCATATTTAGACAAATTCATTTCATTTCCTTGTAAATAGATTATAATTTTATTGTTAAATATCCGTATAATTTAGTATTGAGGCAATGTATAAATTGAAAATTTCTCATTATACCTCCATTCGTTTGAAAAAGCTACTGTGTTAGCGAAACGCGTTTAAATATAATGTAGATTTGACAAAATAAAATTGTTTGATTTCATAATTTACTATGGATCTACATCAAGTGAAAGCCTCATCTATTCAATTTTATTGAACCCTTTTGTTTGGATTTCATAAAACCACATTTGAGATATGGATGAGCTCTCGAAGTTGAAATTACATTCTAGGTGAAGAATAACAATGAAAATTTACGTTCAATTACTTCTTTGTATGATACTTCCTCAAGGTTTCACCCTATATATTGTATTAACCCACAACTTCCATCACTTTTCCCATTCTAGTGAATCAAAAGTAACTCTCGGCGTTGGACGTTAATAAAACAATAGAAAATTGGATAGTTTGGGTTCTTCTTAAACAAAATAGAGGAGAATTGCAAGGGGCAGCTGCCCTTCCTTCCAAGAACCAAAAAAATTAAATTTTGTTGCTATTTTTTGAATAGCAGACATTGACTGTTATTCTTGTCGTTGAAATTTGAACCTCTCTAGGATCCTATGCAACCGTATTTCAGTAATAAATTTACGCCATTGTTTCATGTGTGGAGAGAGTGGAGCAAGCCAATCTCATACATAGAACAATAAAAATTTTCTCGGCTTTGAAAGCACTTAGCTCTGATCGTGTAACGTCGAAATTGGTTTTAAGCTGCCAAAAAAGACTCTCCTCAATAGGAGAACTCAATAAAATATTGCTGGTCTAGATCCCTGGCCATTCTGGCATTGAAGGAAACGAGAAGGCAGACTCTCTTGCAAGGGAGGGTGCCGCACGTGTTTCTATCGGACCAGAACTTACAATTGGCATGGCAATAAGTTTTGCCAAACCAACACTAAATACCTGGACATCAAGAAGAGCTTTAGACTTTTGGCATAATTCACCATGATTTGTTCATTCAAAGGCTTTTATACATCCTTCGAAGAATGTCCCCAAGCAAATGTTAAACTACAGCAGGCATGACCTACGTTGTCTAACAGGCCACTGTCCTTTGAATCATCATATTACAGGGTCTCTCTCGCGCCCTCGGACCTGAAATATCATTCACTAAATAAATTAATCGGCTTTGTTAAGAAGCTGAATTTGTTTGGTGAAATCTGGATAGGTGTGAGCCCCAATAGACTCTTGCCAGTCGCAGTGGAGGGCCTTATAGACCCACTCACCACATTCTTGTCATCAAAAACCACTATTTGTTGGCCAAACTGGCCCTAAACTGAGTTCGTTTAATTGCAGTAGTGATGGTACATTTTGCTGGTCCCTCGTATCGTTCGACGACTAATTGCACTCGACGGTTCACTAAAAACTGTAACATGTAGCCGCCATCGTGTACCAGTTGGTCGTTTCGATATTTCGTATTTCTTTTACGCGAAATATATCTCAAACTCGACATGTCGCGAGGTAATAAGAAAAGTATAATAATTCCTTATAGAGTAAAATTATATATATAAAAAAAATATGGCCACACACGACGACACTCATCAGAAAATACGGCGAGTAATTGAAATAAGCATTTGAAAAATTGGCACGTATGTCGGTACTTGTCTTCGATTTAAATTGGTGGATAAATAACAGAAGAAGTGAAGTTCGGTGTTCGCGTCCATCTTGTATTTACAAAATGAGTTATCGGTATTGGATATGCCGAATTTTAAGATCACAATGACAACTCTATGTTTATAATGGAGATTTGAGATTTTTTTTATATAATCTTTTCTCTGTTCTTGAAAAAGTGGAGAATAATTTTTTGTGTCTAATATATTTTATTTACAGTAATTAACTAATGTCGGATAGTCAAGTAGCCATTAAAGCACTGAGCTCTTGTGTAATCAGTTCCAAAATGGTGTGGGTATGCCTCAATGAACTAAGCGAGAACAATATAGTCACCTTATTATGGATTCCAGGACACACTGGAATAGAAGGAAATGAAATATCAGATGAACTAGCAAAGAGGGGACTGAAATACCTTTCTGGAGGCCTGAACCCTTTTGCAGAATCAGCCCCAATGTAGTATTGGAAGAAATAGGTAAAGCCAAGAGAAAGAGAAGATCTGACCATTGGAAAGATCTAGTAGGGCTTATACAATCAAAGACTCTTCTGGGAGACTATAGCCTGTTAAGATCAAATGAATGCAAAAGTTAAAGTAAAACTGCGCTAAGAGTTTCAACAGGGATCCTAACGGGACATTGTCGCTTGAATGGGCACCTGTAAAAACTCAAAACAGTGGAAAAAGAAGAATGCAGATTCTCCATCCACATACTTTCCAGCTTCACAGCACTTCAGAATACTAGAGCACAGAACCTGGGAGATAACTGGATAGAAGAGGAACATTCACCTAAATTGAAGCCTGCAGACATCCTGAAATTCCTCCGGGAAATAGGACTAGGGGAGCTACTAGTTTCAGAGACTCTCCCCAGAAGCTGAGTAGAAGTGAGGGGGCACAATAGATATATGAAAAATCTCATATCCACAGTGCAATTGTCACTTTGACAGCGGCAAAAGTTATCTGCAGCTTTTACAGCTCAAATGCACTATAATAGTTATTTTTTTACTTTAGCAATTTGACTCGGTGTCGTGTTTTCAACAATTGGCAGTTTTTCTCGACTAATTGCTTGGTAATAGTTTTTCATTAAGCAACCTAAATTCACCCGATATGCGGCGGTCTCGGAAAGTTGCCTGGCAAGCTTCATCAAGCCACCATACAATTATAGTACTAAATAGTGTTACCAGTGATATTAAAGATCCAAAAGAGCTTTAAAAATGATCATTAAGTATTAAGCATACTAATGTATCTTGAAAAATAATCAGATACTAAACAATACCGATTTGTATATAAATCTAAATAAAAACTAATGCACTAGAAGCATCAATAAAAAAAGATACCGATGTAGTCGGGCCTAAGCTTTTTATTTCTTCAATATTTTAAAGTAAATTCCAATAGTTTATCGAAAAGCAATATCCAAACAGGCTAACAAAAGAGTCGATAAAAGAAAAAGAAATATAATTATGGCATCTGTAAATCTTGGTCGATTACCGATACCTGTAGCTGTCAAATGCTCGGTCATATTTTACCGTCCGAACCGAGTTTGACGTTAACGCATGTCAAGCGAATAGAATGAGACAAGCTCTGGTGTTTTTAACTTCACTTCAAGTGAATGTCTCGCATTGCGGTGGTCGATTGGTAAAATTCTACTGGTTATCATTATCAACAAATAAAAGAGGAAATCTTCAATCTGTTTACTTTCTGATTGACACTTGAAATGTCCGTTTAATTTATTATATACGAGAGCTTACCGGAAAGTATAAAGAAATATACAGGGTGTAACAAAAAGGCAGGTCATAAATCATACCACATATTCTGGGGCTGAAAATAACTCGATCCAACCCAACCCAACTTTTTTTTTAGCTACGTAATGATCGAGTTGCTTTGAATTTAGTCGAATTTAGTTTTTACGAAAAATCTTGCACTCCCCTTAAAATCCTTTAACCCACTTTACATAAGCTCGAATTTTCTTTGATAGCTCGCACTAATTATCCTCCACCTTTCCTTCTCCTTCTCCATTTATTTACCGAAATAATATGTTGTATGGTAACTTTCTCCGAAGTTAGTCCATCATCACTGTTAAGGACCTCTTTGAGTTCGTGGTCAGGGTGCTTCATAGCAACACTTGCATACTAAGGAAACTTCCTTCTACAATAGCGAAACTTCTTCAACCCTTCGCAAACTTGCGACCCTACTTGATATTTGACTCTGTAATTAAGAGCATTGGTATAGAAGGCCTTTTATCTTTCAACTTGATTGTAATAACTAGGACTATAAGAAAGTTGTTAAATGTCAAGTTTCTTGGACAAATTTTAATGATAGAAATCATCATATTTCTTGTTAATATTTTCTCAATTTTCCGTGATCTATGCCCGATGATATGAAAATTCCGAATGAAAACTGTATATTGACTTTTCCCTGGATGTAATAAAATAGCAACACGTGTTTGGTCAGCCGACGTATAGATGGGGCTGTGATGGCAATATTTTTGTGGGAAAGGGGAATCGGGTATTTCTCTTTCTCTTTCACGGCGAACTAAGCTGTGTGCAAATGATTAGAAGGATATGAAGAGTACAATTTACTATTTAGGAAATATGTTTTAATGGGAACATACATTTATTGATAATGGAGAAGCTTTTTATAAAATATCTATAAAGAAAAGGCTTGAACACTAATTATAACAAACTAATATTGTGGGAAAATCTTCAGACAGTATCGCCTTTATAAAATTGCCTAGCAGCAGTTGAGACTCGGATAAATCTATCTATCTTTATTTTGAAAATAATCGCACCTATTTTTTTTCTTTTTTTCGTCTCTTCGCCGGCACCACCTCAGCCTCCTGGAGTTGTATTCTTGACTGAGGGAGTGAAGATTCCCGAGAGAACAGATATTTTGGCTTTATCAATGCATTGACAGAGTAGCCAAGCAGAATAGAGACAAAATATGTGTTCTCTTGGAAAGCTCTACTCCCTCAGTCAAGAATACTGTCCCTGGGCTTATTGTGGATACTCCTAGTGTTCTGACTACATCCTATTCAGCCAATCCGTTGCCTGTATTAGGTCATACAGGTTCTTCGCTGGTTGGTTCTAGAAGTCTTCTGGAGTCATTTGGGGTCTACCATACAGTTTCTGCCTCCTGTGGTCCAGCGTCTGACAGTTACATAGTATATGCAGAGCTGTTTTGGTATCGATAAGATGTTGTGCTCATCGGAAATTTCAGCAGTATTCAAACGTTATTTTTACCTGGCTTGTAGCAGAAAACATCTGATGACCAATCCAAAGCAATGTGGACATTTTTGGAAACTTTAATAATATTCCTAAGCAGCATGATAATTGGAATTCAGACGTGCTCGTCGATTCTGGTCGACAAATTTCCACGCCGTCCATCCATCCCTTAATAATATCGAATAGAATTCGAAATTCGAAACGTTTCCGAAAGAGGGATAAAGGGAGAATCCGGGAGGTGAAAATCTAATCAAAACTGATTGCTATGATGTTTTGACTGAGTGGACTGTTTGAACGATGCACAGTTCTGATTAAGCCCTTTGTGCATTAACACAAGCAGAGGTCACTAGATATACATACGATGCACGGCGCAAACATTATTTTATGAACATTGACGAACAATTTACCCAGTCAGCCTAAATACCGATTGAACGTACTGTTTGATATATCAGGTGTATTTGTACGAATCAATTATGTATGGATTTCTGTGTGAATGTCGGCTGTATGCTTCTGTCTATGCAGGAACTGAAACGAGATTAATAGGGTGAGTCGGTTTACAGAAAAAAATTAACAATAAATGATGAAAGCAAAGTATTTTTATAAAAATACTTTGCTTTCATTTATTCAATTATACGCTAGGGTTAAGCTCAACACTTGAACTGAATCTTTGTACCATTACTCATGTCATCTACCTACTTCCATTCCAGAAGCTTCGTGTCTTCTAAATGGGCCACTAGTTTATCTGGATGGATCCTCAGTAAATGTGATGGTTGTGTTATTTCCACTCCAAAGAGCTTTTGTATGAGTCCTTGTAAGTTCTCACAGAAGCAGAGTGAGTAGGTTTTCCATCCTGCTTGCATCCTGTGCAGATGCTTCCTCAGGGTGCAGTCTTAAAATTTCTCTTACTCAGTTTCAACAGCCTGGAATAGAGTTCCTTGTCTAGCTTGTTCAGTAGACTCTTAGTATGGAGGTGTCATTGTGTCAGCCTCCATTTGAGTTGGTCTTAGCTAGCCTTAGCTAGCTAGCTAGCTGGCCTTAGCTAGCCAGTTTCCAACTTCTCCTCCTATGTAATCCTTTGTGATTTCACAAAACGGCTCCGGAACTGTGAAGGCTCCTTCAGAACCTTCTTTAGTTAGCTGGTCTGCCATTTCACTCCCTTCAATCTCCTGCAATTCCCCGTTTTGCTTTTTCAGAATATTTATTTCAAAAAATGACATAATATAGTGGAATATTTATAATTATTACTGTGAATTTTAATGGATAATTAAAAAATGAAAAAATTAGTGGAAACTGACAATTATTTTTCCTGTCTTGTGTTGAGGACTATTTTTTTATTTTTTTTTATCCAGCTTAACGTGCTGCGACAGCTCTGGTCATTGGCACAGAAAAATAAATACATATATTCACCTAATTATTACAAATTTTAAATTAGATTTCACGGTATAGGTTAGTAGCTTTTGGGAACTGTAAGACTTCCTTGATTTCGGGCAGTCATGTCCTTTAGGTTATGATTATAGTAGCCTCTCTCCGGGTTAAGTAAAGGGAGAGAGGAGAAGTGCATGGATGGATATCATGAAGTGCTGTCGTGGTATTGCGCCACAGGTGTCTTCTGTGTAACGTTTTTGAACTGGATCCTTAGGTCGGTTGCGAGTAGGACAATATGTGTTGGGTCGTTATTAGTGGTGTTTCTTTCGCGTGGCGGTCCGCAGTTTCATTACCATCAATGCCGATGTGAGATGGAAGCCAGATGAGAGAGACTGTTATATCTTGAGCAACGAGAGTTTGATAGATGTCGTGTATGTTCTGGACAATTGGGTGGTCAGTGAAGATTGACTTGATTGACTAAATGGAGAAAAGGGAGTCGGTGCACATTGCAATATTTTTGTGGGATAGGAAGATGCTTTTGAAAGCTTGAAAAATACTTTGAAGCTCGCCTGTGTGAACGCTACACACGGAAGGTAGAGTGAAGGAGCTTATGAGTTCATGGTGTAGAGAATCAAATCATAGGGTTTTTGTTCTAGGAATGCTTCCTCTATAAGTTCAGTGGGAGGTTCATGTTTATTATAAATGGTAAGTGAGGTATGGATTATAGGTATATTTTTGGTCCAAGGTGAAGAAGAAGGAAGGGGAGGTCAGTATCTTTGAGTAAAGGAGTGGGTAATTGGGGGATATATTTTATAATTGTCCGACGGTTAGCAGGGATATTAGTCGTTGAAATGGAAAGCGAGTGAATTATTAATCTTAAAATTTTTACAAGAAATAGTTCGTATAAATTATGGGAAAACCCATGGTATCAAAATAATGATACTGGGAATTTTTGTTTTAAAAGATGGAATCTAACAGTATCAACTTTATCAAAGTTAACAATAACTTTAATAGCTGGGCTCGTCTACAATAATCATTATTATCTAATTCGTATTCAAATGACCTATCCCACTTATTAACAAAGTACATTTATATTATGTTTATTAAATCATTCTTTTATTGAAAATGCCGGATATCCCTGCATTTAGTCCAGTACCGGAACTGTGAAATGTTTTGTTCCATATTGGTGCGTTTTCATCAAATACATTCATAAACAAGGACACACGATACAGGTGGAATGTCAGCGATGTTACCAGAGGGGATTTTTTCATCCATACGGGATTTTAATTCATTTTAAAAGACAATAAATTCAAAATTTTGATAGAATATGATTATTTAGTTATGAAGTTTTATCAAAAATCTTCCCATTTGCATTTTGTGAATTTAATATTTCGGGTCGTTATCCACTCCTTCTTTTCATCTTGTCTAGGAGGCTTGGTGGGCACTTGTATTTCAGGTTTTTCCATCAAAACTTTCTATTGACTCCGGTTTCCCTCCTACGGAATCCCATCTTTTTCATGAATTTTCGTAGGCCCTTTCTGGAACCTCTGTGCCATAACGACACGATCCCGAACATCACTCCATTATTTCATTAATAATTTTTCCTAGACTGTACGTAGATGTTTACTCGCTAAATTTCTCACAGCATCGACTCCTACGGTCGAAATCGACCAATTCTTGGACCTACATGTGAACGTTCAAAATTATTGCGCTGTTGCCAGCATTATTTGATACAAAAGATCTACTTTTTAGTTATTTTTAGCCTCATCATTTCTGTAAAAAAAGCTAAACTTCTTTGATCTTCAAAATATTAACGATTTTCAAGATATTCGAATTTTTCTAATTCACTACACTACATTTCTCGGTGGTCGACGTAGCATTAATCTGTTAAGACACAAGCATGCCATGGAATTTTGACATTCACCCAACCGTAATTGATAATTGGTAATAATATTAAAATGGAACCATACAAAAATTACGTAATAAAACACATTTATTCCATGGCATACTTATGTCTTAACAGATTAATGCTACTGTATACTTTTTTCTCTATGGCAGAATGGAAACAAATTTCCAAAAAAAACCTGTTTACTGCGCAAGCGCCAATTCATTCGACTCTGCTCCTCCATTTCGGACCATGCGATCCGGAGCGTATGATTTTCATGCGACTAATAATATCAGATCACGGGCCAAATTGCCTCATGTGATCATTCGTCATAAAAATATGCCGCTCATTGTTCAAGAATAGACGTCCAGGTGTTTTTGTACCTATTTTTGTTTTCCTACTAACTAAAATTTGTGTCATTCTCGTCCCAATTCTCAAATTTGTGTCATTCTCGTCCCAATTCTCTTTAACTCCCAATTTTATTACCCCTAGATAAGGAAGGACGCTCAAAATTGACATATCAACATGAAACATTCAAAATAAAACAATACTGATTAGTCCTTCACTTAAAATATTCATTTCTTTAAAGAAATAATTTGTATACGCTACTGAAAATAATTATATTGGGTGCCGCATATTCTATCT